>JAUZNC010031657.1:0-45335 GCA_034780395.1 Vannuccia rotundouncinata
GAAGCCAGATAGGTCACGTGAATCTCTCGACCAATCAGAAGACGAATTGGTTGAGACGTACTCATCACCTACTACTAATATATAAATACAAAATTAACCGAACAGGTCCAGTACATTTAGTACATGGTATCGTACGAAAACTGCAATTCATAAAATTCCAAACGCACTTTACTTGTCACCAATCGATAAAACAAATAAAGCAAACTATGGCCTATTAGGTAAAATCATTCTCAACGAATGTATCAAACTTTCTAAGCCTGCTTTCGTGCTTCCAGACAAAATTATTTGCGACTGTAACTATAGGTCTAAGGCATCTGTTCTGGATTTGTGACTGAAGAACAAGAACGCTATTGAATCTGATCTGATTTCGTTGACCTCATCCAATTCTTCAATTTTCTAACTGTGGAGAAGGATCGCTCTGCTGATGCAGAGGTTGATAGATTTACGATGTCCAGAAATGATGTCCAATCACAGCTATTAAATCTTGACACCTACTGAACACAGATTGTAAGACTTTCTGATACAATTCCCCAGGAATAGCAGCACTGACTGTTTCGATTCTTCTTTGTATAGTTCTTGTAGCATTCCTGGGCATGGAGGTTAATACACTTGATTTTCAGATAGCCCAGAAGAAAAAGTGCATAGGTGTAAGGTCAGGACTTCTGGGTGGATATTCAATAGGTGCTCGACGACCCAACCAAGATCCAGAAAATGTTTCATCGAGGTATTTACGCACAGAAACAGCAAAGTTCGGAGGTGCACCATCTTGTTGAAAGAAAATGTTATCAATAGAATAAAGCATCTGAATTGCAGGAACAATGTTGTTCTGTAGAAATTGGAGATATTTTTTACCATTCAGATTTTTTATCGATGAAGAAAGGCCCAATCAAACCATTTGATGATAGTCATGCCCATACGCAAAAACCAGGAACATTAAGTTCTTTCTGCAAAATCTCGTAGGGATTTTCTTCACTCCAAAATACACTGTTATGACAATTAAGTCTACCATTCATTTTGAACACAGCTTTGTCTGACCAAATAATTCGATCACAAAAGCTGACATCATCTCGGGTAATGTTAATAAACCACTGTACAAATTCCAAACATTGGTTAAAATCGTCTTCATTTAAACAACAATGTAACAACAATGGACGATAAGGATGGATGCTCTTTTCTTTCAAAATTCTTTGAATTGATGATTTTGAAATATGTAACTGCTGTTCAGTTTTTCGAATGGATAAGCGCGGGTCATCACCAAAAGCATTCCCAACTGAAGTGATATTCTCTTCTGTTTTAGTCGTATTAGGATGCTACAAATTGTTCCCTCTCCTTAAAATTTATCTCGAATTCTTGCTATTGTTAGACGCGATGGAACTGGTTCTTCATATGTCTCACTCCATGTTCTTCTTACCTCACTGATTGATTCATATTTGAAATACCATTTCAGTATCTGTTTTCTTTGATCAAAAGTAAGTTGTATCGCTTGTTCCATGTTAATGGCGTGCTACCAAAATTATAAAGTAAGTCGTATCGCTTGTTCTATGTTAATGGCGAGCTACCAAAAAAAATATTATTTTTGAAATTCGAAATTTTGTAATCGATGGATTCTGTGACTGTCAATATCTATAGACATCTACTCACTGGAGATATCAACGGAAATCGCTGTTATATGCATCCAATAAAGAGATATGTATTTATTAAGAGTGTATACATAATTTTGGGACACCCTGTATATTTTGAGGGCGTATAAAGTGTACTGGGATTATTGGAGGCACTATAAGCCTACTCTAGCTCCCTCCCACCGGTGGCGCGACCCCTGCAATATTGTAATTCATTCCATTCTGAAAAAGTAGAATCATTGCAGTTATATAGAACCTCCGTATCTGCATGGTTGGTGGTTTTTATCTGTTCAGTTCTTCTACTACAAAAAATCGATAACAAATGTATCTATATTAGAAGCTGTACGGCACCTTCTCCATATCTTTAAATTTCGGATCTTTCACGCTACTGTCCGCGTTCTCTTAAAAGCCACTTGAAAATTGTATCGCGCAAAGTATAACGGCTACAGCTTATATATCCTGCGTCTTAAGATACCCCATGTGTGTCATTGCACAAGATGACGAGCAAGAAAATTTGAAGGGTTAGATTCTGAGGAGGTTGAAATGGACATAAGAAAAACAGCTCCTAAAAAGAATACATTCGAGATCGGGACTCCTGTTCTTTCTATTCAAAATATGATTTCTCATTGGGAAAAGGACGATGAATTTTGGGATGTCTAAAATCAATTACATTTATGCTTTTAATCTTTAAAATAACTAAATATAAATTTTCGCTAACTATGTATATATCACACGCAGATGTATTTTATACCTATTTTTCTAATAATTAAATAATAACCTTGTGTAATTTTCAGCTTTTTATAATGAAAGCATTATTAATAAATATCATTTTACTTATACTGTTGTATTTTATAGTACCTACTTTTTCTAGTAATTCCATATATAATGACCCTGTATAATTAAGATTTTTGTATAAACAGATTATTGGCTGACTTGTTACTCGACCAATAATTCATCCATTGTATATTATAAACTGTGTTTTAATTATTTTAAAAATGTATCCTGTTGAATAGATTTTTATAATAATTTTTGTATGCAATACGCAGGTACACACATATTTTTTAACTACATTTTTATTTTACAATTGTGCGAACGTTTTTTGTATATATATAATACGTTATAGTACGCATATGCTGGTTAGATTAATGAAACACTGTAAATTATTATCATTGAGTGTGTATGAAGGGAGGGGCCGTATATAGAACTTAGGTATAATTTATGACTAAGCGTGATACAAGGGGGAAGGAGGTAAAATATGGTCTAAATTTGCGTGACGTCCTTTTTGAATAGCTCCTTCCCTTGTATAACGGTTGGTCTAACATACCTCCCCTTGTTAATTCCGTCAGGAATTGTTTTTTAATATAGAAAGTTGACCTATGCTGATAAAATTTAATGTAAAAACTATGCATGAGAAACATAAAGCTTTGCACTATAGGTACCTTCAATTGTCTTTTTACAATGCATATCCATTTATATATTTTTTAAAACAAAATTTTCATTATATATATATATAAATATAGATCATATCTTTCTGATCATGATGTCGCTTAAAAATAATTACGTTTACTGAATACAAAAAAAATTGTAAAATTTACTGAAAAATAAATACAAATGCGTGCCTTACTGTTTAACTTCACTCCATTTTCGTTTTTTATTATTGTCGTCCTAATTTTTGGAATAAACGTAATTATGGACAGACCCAATAAAAATAATAAAAAATAAATGTTTTGTTTTGTTTTAAGTGGTACTAAATTAATATTGTTAGTACTGCTTAAACGATAAAATATCAATTGGACTGGAAAATTAATTATATTAAAATTTAATTTGAAACAACTTTGGTTGTAATTTTAGCGCCGGTTTTATTGGCCAAAGGTGCATTTTTATTTTTTTAATCATATTTTAAGTAATTGGTGTAATGCTATATTTTAAAATTAATTAAATACTTTTTTATATGCCATTCTAATGTAAAGTTTATTTTTAATTATTTTTATTACAATAAAACCTATTTTAAGTATTTTTGAGTATTTTATTTTTAAAAATATGGTAAACATACAGAAAAACAAAATTATCATATGAAAAGAAAAGACATATCAATATATTATATTATTATGTCAAAAAAAGTTTTAGCCTCTGTTATAATAAATAAATGCCATTTGTGCCCCTGATCAATTGCTGTAAATCAAAAAATATTAATCTTTGATTTTTATGAAAAATATAAAAAGGCTTTAGATGATATTAACATAATCAGCTATATTCCCAGCCTGCATTCCATGAAAATTGTACTCCAGATATAAGATATTTATTAATTTTACTCCAATTTAACTAGTGAAAGATATGGTTGGGTATATAATGTACAAAGTGTTTATGTTGCCAACTAGTTGGTAATGTAGCAATAGGATCTAGGTTGCCAAAAGTTGGCAATGTAGCCATTATATTTAAGTGATGCTAGGTTTCTGACAATTAAAAAAAATCATATGACATTATTAAATTGATTTTCATTTACACTTTCAATTAGAAACTTAAAATAAAAAATTGAAAATCAATGAAAACAATAAAAAGCTTGAAATATTTTTTTAAGCTTAACAGGGTGGAGTCACATCATCTATACTTTTAATCAGAAACTTGGAATAAAGATTAAAAAATCAATAAAAACAAAACTAAGTTTGAAAACAATATGTAGTTATAAGTATAATTTACATGACATTAAAGTTTTTATTAAATCATTAACAACAGTTTGGCAACCTAATATTCCCTATTGTTACATTACCAACTAGTCAGCAACCTAGCAAGATCCTATAATATATGCCAGATATATCCTTATTAGGCTACATAAAATGAAGCCTAGACTATAATAATCTACAGTTTTGTACATATATACTTATTATTTATACTTATTAATAAATATAATCTAATTATTTATTATAAATTCTCTCTATTCCTACCTGAAATACTAAATTAATATTTTTAATAAATTATTTTAACCTTTTCTTTATAGTGTTATGGGGCAGCAAAGTTACCTCTCCAAAGGGCTATATAAATTCAAATGTGTTAGTTTAGTATCCTTATTTTGTCCTGATTGCTTAATTATTTTTGTGTCCTTAATAAAGCAGCTAATATAATGTGACACATTCAATTAGCTTCCTATAATGCTGATATATAATATAAAAACTCTATTTTAACTATACTTGAATATAATTCAATATTTTGCATGTTTATTGGTTATGTATAAGATTATATATTTTCTATATTTCATACAGGATATTCTTCAAAATTATTATAACTAATTATACATTATATAGATAAAATTATACTATAAAATTATATTATACTTAAATTGAAATATCTTTTTATGATAAAAACATCCATATATTATAAACCTACATATATACTTAATTGAATTTATATTATCATTTTCTGCTAAATAGACAATTTTATCAGCAAATATATATTTATAGCAAATGCTCTTATATAATAATATATAAGTATGCATATATATGTATATTTATATTTTAAATAATCTAAATTAAAATACAATAAGCTATATACAGATGTATGACTCAAATTTACCTAATCTCTATATATACCATTTAGTTATTGACATTTGAGAATATTGTGAAACTAATCTAAATTACAGATGCATTTCTAGCCTTGTTGTGTTTATACATAATTGTGATTGTCAATTCAGAGTGTCAATTTCACAGACTGTTGATTTTCATGAACTATGTTTTCACGAAGTTTGAAATGAAATCAATGTAAAATTATGTAAAAAAATCAAACCTTTTTCATTATTATAGGGTGTTAGAAGATCTCCAATGCATGAATGGGGCTGAAATAGATATATATGTATAAAGTGATATTTTGGCTTTGCATTTATAATCCCCATCACTAACACAAAGGAAAGTTCTTGATGTTTGGTTTGTTGGCATCTGATCATATATATGTATATATTTTTTTGTCATGCTTTGACATTTAGTTCCAAAGTAGTGCAATCATTGATAATACAATTTGAGAGATGCTGTCACAAATTCTTTGTCAAAAAACAAATCAACACTATAAGATTCACTCCCTGCACAGGACAGTTGAGATTATTGGTGAAAATCATTCACCCCACATAAAAAATTAAATGATTTCAGAAAATAAAAGTTTTTCCATTTTGGGGTTTTATCTAATCTATACAGGGTGTCACAGCAGTGGAAAGTGGAAGTCATGCCCCATATACAAAATCTGCTATTGTAATATTTTGGAATATAACCTGTGTTTTCCAAATATAAATCTAGATCTAAAAATAGGATTTCTAGAATTTCCAAATGCAGACATTCTCAAAATTATCATATGATAACCTGTTGTAGTTTTACACATTGTACATCATTGTAATGGGTGAAAAATTAACACAAGAAGAAAGAGTGAATTCTATTTTCATGTTTGGATATGACAGTGCTTCCAACAGATCTATTGTAGAAGAATTTTACCAATATCATCCAGATAGATGTCCAATTAATCAGCATGCTGTGGGAGGTTAGTCAAATGTTTCAAAGAAAGTGGAAGTGTCCATGACAGTCAATGTTCAGAAGGACCACAAAGTTCTACCAATGAAGGAACCTCAGCAGCAGTTTTGGCTCATCTTTCATTGAGCTCAAAAAAAATGACAAGGTTGTCAATCAAAACTGGAGTTAGCAGAAAGAGTATTCAGCGAATACTGCATGAAGATGTTTTTTTTTACAATTTTGTGAGTAGTTGCAACAGCAGGATCAAAACTTTTATAAGCATATTATTTTTAATGATGAGGTGATATTCCATTTGCAATATGAACTGGCACAATTTGTGCTATTTGTCCAGTGAAAATCCTCATTGGATGTAGGCTACTCATGTTCAAAATGATCCAAAAGTGATGGTATGGACCATATTTCTTTGACTTAAATGTTAATGCATCTGGAGAAACATATCTTCAAATGCTTCAGACATTCTTGGTGCCTATGCTGGATGACCTTCTACAGGCAGAAACCCTAGATGCATGGTTTCAACAGGATGGAGCACCAGCTCACTTTTCAACCATTGTGCGGAAATTTCTGAATTGTAAATTCAAAGATAAGTGGATTGGTTGATGCGGTGCAGTCAAATGGCCACCTTTGTCACTGGATTTATTGCCACTTGATTTTTTTTGTGGGGACATCTCAAATCCATTGTGTATTTCCAATGTCCGAGAAATATCAAAAAACTTAAAAACAGAATTGTATTTGAGTGTACCATTAAAATGTGTACAAAAGTGCATTGACATTAATAGTGAACAATTTGAAGATCTACTTTCATAAACATGAAAGCTAAATGCAACAGTTTTCTTATAATAGCAGATTTTGAATATATCCCTATGGGGCATGACTTTTGTGCCACCCTGTATAATGGAAGAATTAGATAAGAGAGATGATAAAGATGAAAGGGATTTCATTGACTCCTGATCACTAAAATCTAAGGAAGACATAGCTATATAAGTATACAAATAAGTAGTTCAGTATATAAGATATATGCAATACTATATGAAATGGTAATATTATACAATATATAATTCTAAAATTACTCAAATGTAGTGTATACAGTAATAATAGCTGATAGCAATATATATATTTACTTAGATACAATAAGGAATACTTATACAATAATAAAACACTAGTATATTTTATATAAAATAATATTGATAATATAGTAGGTATATTAATAAATATGTTATAAAATTGTAATATATAATTGAATTGAAACCAGTAGGCGAGTATAGAATCGGAATCATATCATTGAAAACATTAGCAAAGAATTTGTGAATGAAATTATTCTGTGATATGGTTATATACACTTATAATGTTGACTGTTTTTTATTTGCCAATCAAAATCTTTCAATTGAGCATGTGTGCCTTCACCAGTCAAATTTCAATCCCCTTCAGACAGTGTGTCTGTCTGATGGTTATCAGACTAAGGTATTTGATACTCGCCCAGCAGTCTGTGTAAACAACTTCATAAGCATTGTAATGAAAACTATTTTTAGAAACTCATTCATTTATATGTTTTATGAAAATCGCAATATTTGTGATCCCCATTGGGTAAAGTAACTTTTTTCATTACAAACATTGTGACATCCATCAGGAAAATGTTAAACACATATGCATTCTAGTTTCAAAATTAAAAATTGGATCTTATGAATGTAGTTTTTCAAATCTTAATTATAACATTTATACATTAAGTCCCCAAAAATAACCTAAACATTTTTTTGTGGCTTTCTCAAGTTACAAATTACTCCCTCTACTTGCTTGTGATAGGTCTGAGTAGTTTCTGAATTTTTTAAAATGGCTCAATCCCATGCTTGATATATACATGCAGTCCAGTTATTTTGTCCAACTCTTCAAAATTATTTTTAATGTGGTTTGTTACTAAATTGTTTGAAAATCATTCTAAATAATTATAAATTAAAATTGGTTAGTATTATTTGAGAATCATTTTAAATTATTAAAAATTATTTTATATTGTTCCAGAATTTCAAACAATAGTGACAACCACACTATTATTATATAATTATTTCATTTTATAAAAGTTTCACGTCATATCAATTTTATAGAGGCTATATAAAATGTTTTTTTTTAAATAAAGGTTATGAAAAAGTTTAAGGTGGAGTATACTAGAGGTCCGTTTTGAGATTTATAAAGGTTTATCTACCAGAAAAGCAGACACTTAATTTAAATTAGATTATGACAATTGTAACTATTTTTTTAAAATAAAGTATATGGTATATCAAGAGCTATTAAAGTTATTACCTTTATAATAATACTGTATAAAGATATATTTATTTTTTCATTGAATATTTTAATACATAATGATTTCATTCTTCTATTATATGACATTTAACTAAGGGGTTCCAGCACAGATTAGTATGGTAAAGATTAAGGTATTTTGTATATGTTTACAATAAGTATCTACTTAACACTCTACCTAAGGTTTAGGGAGATTAACCTTTTACTGATAGTATTATAAAATAGATTTTCTTAAAAGTGTGCATTACTATTCACTAAAATATATAAATATTTATGAAACTGAAAGCTATAGAAATTTCAAGTTATAATCAGAAATCACATATAACCAAACTCACAGTAATATACAATGTATACAATACACACAGCCACTAATAATAATTTAATACATATGAAATATAATATGAAATTCAGTTTCTAAAATGTCAATTTAGTTTATACTACACATGAATTTTATCAAATCAAATTTTAAAATGAATTGATCAATATATAATCTACATTAATAATAATTAAAAGTTTTATAACAAATATATAAATTATGATTTTCAGTTATGAATTATTATGAATTATTGTTTTATTCAGATAAGTACTATTATTGATAATACAATATTTTAAAAATATTTTATTGCAATATAAACATGTTAATCAAATATGCAATGGAACATAATATACCTATTATTTGAATCCAATAAAATATAACTAAATTTATTATTATATGAAAAATGGAATCATACATATATTATATAATGAATTTAATAGATGATATATATTTTAAAATTGTAATGAATATACATCTGAAATGACACATGGAAAACATGAGAAATAAGGAAGTGAGTTTTATTTTAGGCAAGCATTGGTTATATTTAAATTTATTTGCCAGCAATTCCCTAGTTAGAAAGCCAAAGCAAATAGTGTTGTCCATTTCAAAGCTCTGTGTTTCATTCATAAACATTATGTAAATATAGTGTCTACGTTTAAGGATTATTGATTTTCAGAACAAAGGTAATCTATCTGCTACCATATCTGATGGTTACACAATTAGGTCAGCTTTTTAGAGTTAGGTAAGATTTTTAAATCATAATATTGTACAAAATCAATAAATTCATATAAATACACTAGAATTCACATACAATATCAAGGCCTAGAAATCACCAGTAAATTCTTTCATACAGCATTTCAAGATCAGAATTACTGATCAGCCAGGAATTTTAAATCAACTGGGTTGCCCAAAAGGCCAACTTTTAAAACCCCATGCTATTACCACTACTAATGGGGAGAAAATAGTAAAATTAGATTTTTTTTAGTTTTGGTATTTTACAGCCTTACTTAACTGTTTGGGAGCCATAGGCGTCTGGATATTGTTATCTGCTAGTAATTGAATTTCAAGCTCTGCATTATATTACACAAAGAAAGTCTGTATTAGAGGAAATATTTATTTATACTGTATAGTTATGTTCTTCAATGATAAAATAAAATATCTCATGATATGTAAATAATAATGAGGACAATGAAGATAAGAGGATGAAAGGACAATTAATACTTGCAGTAACATCAGTATAAATATGTGATTATACCTCATAATATTAGATAGTCGGTTTATTAAATTATTAGAATAGGTTTATTAAATATATAATAATGTGTTTATCAGAATTCATTACAACAGATATGTTTTATTGTGTAAAGTATACACTTTTATAGTATATAGTGTTTTACATTAAGTTATTAATTAATTTTTCCAGTTTTATAATTATATTTTCCTTGACATTTTTATAGTTGTTATAGTTTTTATCAACAATTCACAATTAGTTAGTAAACATATAGGTTCTTTTATGTGCATAATAAACCAATTCTTGCATATATAGATAGTGCATAACATATTGAATCAGTTTGATTGTAGAAACAGTTGCCACATCTTTTGGTAAAAGGTTAACTAGATATAACATTTTCATCAGCTACATTTCTTTTTATTAAATCTAAATTTTATTATGAATTCATTCAGTATACTATATTGTAGTCAATGGATAATGGCTAATTCTTAATGGATAAACAGTGCACTGTCTACCATAACAGAAATATTAATCTGCTTCTAGGTTAAACCAACCTTCTAGTAAATATGCAAAATTACTTTGTATTCAAACATTTTTAGACACAATTACATTACTGTTAATATGAAAAGGATCAAATTGATTTATAACTTTTGCATATCCTTAAATGTCTTAAAATCTATTATTTACTTTGAAATTTAAACGTTACAATTATATTATAGATATTATGTTTGTTTCTATTTATCAATAATTCCTTTTGCTCTTATATATATATAAATAAAAAATATTCAATATTATTTTTATGGTTTATATTTTAATCCTATTTTAAATTTATTCATAAATGGCAATATTTTTTAATTATTGTCAAAAAAATATTTTCAGATTTATGATGGACATTGACAATGTCGATATTGATGCCCAGCTTCTACAGCAGTTCAGTGCAATGGGCACACGAGATAAAGAGCAGCTAATTGAAGAACTCAAGAATGTTGTTGGAGCTGACGTCACCTTCGCATCCTGTAGATTCTTCCTTGAACTGTCTAACTGGTAAACAATCTCACACCCTGCTGCTTTATATGGAACTGCACCCATTACTTTAATGATAAGACATCGATTAATTTTCTTAGATTGTTTTGGCTCACATTTTAAATCTTTAGAACTCTTTTCCGTTTTCGAGTTAATAACTTCACGGCAATAAATATATTTGCGTATCTGTATATAATTATGTATATAAAGCGTGTTTCGCATCTGCATGTCCTTTGATAAATCTTTCTTAAAAGAAGTGTTGCGATGGTTTCGTTGCAGGCTGAAAGAGCGGGGGTCAAATCTTCGGGCTTAACCAACACACCGACAAAGACGTCTTAAAGGCATGAGAAGACTTTTGCAAGAGCTATCCAGTCAAATTTAGTACAAGGCACAGAGCACACTACTGTTGAATTGACTGTTTTATTAGCTGTCGGGGGTTGTTCACTTTTAAACGCGATTATATCGTCACTCGAAAATTAGGCGCGCTAATATCATTCGTTAGGATCGCCCCTCGCCCTCCCCCTCCTCCATCTACTCCTCCATTCTGCTGTACTGTCTCACTAACTATTATTCCCCTCCCCTCCCCTCCAACACTGGTACTCAGGAATCTACAAGCGGCAATCGGGGCCTACTTCGACTTTGGCTTTGAGAACTCCCCCACAGCCGGCAACACCAATGTGATGCGCATCCGGCCCGGCAGTAACCAAATGGAAAGCGACCCCACCTGGAGTTCCATGCGGCCGATCTCTCGACTCGACCTGCGCTGTCATCCTTCCCCGAGTGGCGGCAGTCTCAACTCTCTCCGACCCCCAGTGCTCGGAGTCCCGGTCAAGTTGACCCTTCGTATTGAGAACTGCGGTCGAGCCACTTGGCCCGCGGGGGTGCAGCTCGTGTGCCTGCGGGAGTCCGCCCTAGCCGGGGACTGGCTCTGTAGACAGGGCCACAATATAAGCGGGGACCCTCATAAACACGTCGAGTGGTGGTGCCCGCTGGGGAGCTATGACAACCGTTGGCCTCTACCCGGCCTGGGCCCTGGGGATGTCGCTGAGGTGGAGATTCACATAGTTCCACCAGAACCGGTCCAGTCAACTGGGATAGGGATGCGGCAGATGGTAGGAGAGCTCAGGGCTTGTGAACTTTCTGGTGTGCACTTTGGAGGTGAGTCATTGTTATTGCCGAATATTTGTCAACTCTCACTACAGTGTTCCAACAGAGACAGTCATGGTGGTCAGGGAAAAAAACAGTATTATATAAAATTTCTACCTGTATATTTCAATCTGAGTCAGATAACAGGAATGTTTTGGTGTTTTAAATATTCTTAGGTTACCCTTTTTTCAATTATATACAGATGTAAGGCATATAACTGATTACATTAGTATCACAGAATTATATGCCGATATTTATTTATGAAAATATATTACTATTACACTATCTATGCATTGCTAAGCCATTCAATATGAATGCATGGAAATAGGCACCCCTGGTATGCCCAGTTGTCATTAGGTAGGTTTTAATTTGGTGGATATTTGTAAATTATTAGTTTTAATATACTAACTCTGGCAACCACCTTGATTTAGAAATTTCCTTATAGTATATATTATATGTGTTAGCATAGCTATATTCCACATTAATAATGTTTCCATGATTAAATCTACGTAGAATATGTATTTATTACCAAACTAAATAATGAACAATACTTTCTTGAGATGCTCTCTCCTGCATTCTAATTCATAGAATGCTAAAAATATCCTCGTAACCATAACTTGCAGAAGATTGGACTCAGGGTCAGGGAGAGTGTATTCCATTCTTTGAGTGCATTCCTGTACTATATATTCTATTTGGATTGTAATTATAATTATCACAATTATCGATCATCATTTTATTTTAGAACTCTTGAATGTACTCTATCTACACTTATTATTTATAAAATTAAATATCATATTTTTCTTATCGATAGCGTACAGATTTGAAGTACGTTTTGATCACATATATTTGATTTTATAATTTCTAGTACAATTAAATGGACATATATGGTGGTGGATGGTGTACCGTCGATGGAAACTTTCTTAGTCATATAGTACAATCTATAACTACGGTGCAGTAGTACCTATCTTATATTTTAAGAATCTCCTTGCACTGGTAGTGGTGTATTTAATCTGTGGGCTATTGACTCTTGCATAGACTATATTACACATATCAACAGTTACACTGCAGTCCTCTTTTACTTAAAAATATAAGCTGTTAAGATTCTGAATTTTGTAATACAAAAAGGGTTTTAGTTCACTGTTAGCACTCTATACAAGCTAAACTAGTAAATTCTAATAGTTTAGATCAAGTAATGAAATATTTCTCATTCATAACAACACTATTACACTTCAATTACTTATAAATGCTTTAAATTTTCTCACTAGTAAATAAAGACGTTGTAATACCTTTATTTAGCTATCGTTATTAAAAATACTATATCTCCAAAAGAGGTTGTTGATAGAGATTATTAATTCCATGGAATTGGAGCATACTAAAGTGACACATTAGTTAGAAATACTCGAATTCTCTTGGTTGACTATGTAGTTCATCTTTATGACTAAGTAATACTAGTATAATCTGAGGGGGAGGTTGACCTACTTCTGTGGCAATTTATTGTGCGTACTGCATTCCGCTAGCAACTATAGCATGCATATCCACATAATTACAGTAAGACACAATCCCTTCAAATTTGCTTTGACAGTTTGAGTACCTACAATTTATGTAATATATAGTTTACTAATGTATTCAAATCACTTTAAAAGTTTTGTGCATTCTATAAGTCTATCGCTAATGTATTTTTAAAAATGGACCTTTTTTCTCGCATTTAAATATTACATTGTTATTACATTATATAATCATTAAACATTTGGAATTATCACACCATGTTCAACACTCAAATGAGTCTCAATTTCGCAGGTTCTATTTTTAATAAAAAGTAAAATCTAATAAAGTATATAATATATTCTCATTTTGATCCGGCAAAGTGAGCATTAACATTGATTATCGATTGAACTGTAAGAATAATATTATATCGAAAGTAGAAAATTTCGAAATCGATATAATATATGCGTTAATTCCAAAAAAATCTCACATAGTGAATATCATAATATACAATTTGCAATTTTGTATTGTTAACAAAATTGATTTTGTTATAAATATGTGATATATTATCAACAATCACTATTAATAAAGAGTTTTAGGAAACCCTTGTAGAACCTATTGGTAAATATACATTATATAGATTGAATTTATACAATGATATCAAAGAGGAATATTGTTCCGTTATAAATTTTATTATATAATATATGGAAATATGTTTTTAATCAAGTGAAACATAAATATTATAAGGTTGTATTTATAAGTTTCTACAATAATCAATATGTTGTACAGTAGAATTGAGATGAAGCCTATAAAGTTATCTCAAGTGAATTGGTTTTAACCCTCCCTCGTTGGTCATTAAACGTACTTATATTACCTTGTTTGAAATGAGGTTAGACTGATAAATAGATTCAAGTATATTATTTACTCGTGTATTATGATAAATTATTAGAATTTATTGTTCTCAAAGAAGTAATTTTTTCTACCTTTTCAATCCCATCCAGAGGTGATCCGACTTCAGGGTACAATGTACTCCGACCTGAGTTTCCACGTGCAATCGTGTGTTTCTCCGTTAACTGTCTCTGACCCCGGGACTCCCCCACCATCCCAAGACTCCCACCCCTGGCCCTCCTTTCCTGGACCAATATTCTCCACCGCAAGTAACACCATCACGACCAGTACACCCCCTAACGGACTTCTTTGCGGTCCTATCCCGGCCAGGACCAGTCTATCGACGCCCTTCTTAACCGCTGGTGACGCCGGCTACCTCGCCCAATCCGCCTTTATGCACGAGATAAGGGCTCGTCCGCAAGAGGACTGCTTTCCTTTGGGAGGAGGGGCATCTCAAGCAGGCCCTACCACCGATTCTAGACTGGAGGTAAGTCGGGGATTTCTCCAGGTTACAGTTCATCGATTGTGTGTGTGTGTGTTTGTTACCATTGCTATAATGATGCTCACCTCTGTTTTAGGAGGATGACGTCATGATGGAAGAGCTTTGACGTGTACACAACCCGCTTTCAATGACCATCTGATTCTCCCTTCTAGTCTGTGCTTTTGAGCTTCATATTTTATTTTTTCGCTCTGACACGTATCTCTTGGTTATTTACTTTATCTTTATCGAACGCAAACTGTATGTATTCGACATAATATCACCTGGTTATAATATACACAATAATATCTTCAATACACAATAAAGTAGCCTCGCTATTCTTTATTTTTTCAAAATTCTCTATTTTTCCATTATAATCCATAGTGGTGGTGTGTTCCGTCACTTACTCCATAGCTTTAGTTGTCTTTCCCTTCAAATCTTTACATGCAAGTATTAACTTGACGAGTATTACAATACTAACGATATTAATTTTGTTTTTAGATTAAATCACTTTCAGTTTAGTAAAATTTTAGCCGATCATTATTTTCTATCTAAACAAGAACTAAGATGATTTTTCTCAAACATTGAATTATCAAAAAAATTGTTTTATATTTTTATTTCTGCCATCGTCACAACATTTACATGATGTTACTTACATTTAGTGATATTTCTACTTGATAGTACAAAGTGATATTGTGTTCTTGTCTGGAATGAAGTTATTCCATCGTTATACAACTTATTTTGCTTTCCATGTATTATCTTGATCTCTTCTATATACCTGTCTTTCCGTTGTCCGGACTGTGCTGTATATGAGACAACCCGTGTTACTCAGGGTTGATTTTGCTCACAGATTTGAACTAATGTCCAACTTGACTTGTCATTTCTACTTGAAAGATGCAAAGACTATAATTTGTGTAATGTACTATATACACAATTTATAATAGAGCGCTTTCCTGATATCATTGTGAAAATCATGTGACTTTAGTGACTGCACAGCCTAACTCTACATACAGTACAAATGGTTCCTTCCAATATTACTAAAATCCCACAATTTAACTTTTATTCTAAAAAATGTTTGGCAGGGTATATTTGTAGCTGTTAATGTTGTGATCTGCTAGTGTTATAGAAACGACCGATTATATTTCTATTGAAATATTTGCACCTACATTTGTAAACTGCAATAGCTTTGATGCATTACTATTAAATGCCTTAAAAATGCTCGTTTTATTTCTTATCCAGGGTAACTCTTACCCCTTTCAAATTCTCAACGATATGATTTTCCAGTAATTTAATGAGTTATATTAGTGTCTGTGGTCAGTTTGAACTTGAAAAGTGTACTCCATTGCACTTACTGTTTATTACTTTCCTTCTGTGAATAGTAAGTTTAATTTAATCTTATCAAAAAGATGTACATTATTGGTTATATTGTCTTATTCCTATTTATAACAATGTGTATCTCTCGACTTAAACATTAATTTGTGTTATTCAGTGTTGGTGATTGATTAATCAGATACATCTGTATCCTTCTTTGATTATTTCGTACATCCAATGAAATTCATGTACAGAAATATATTATAAACATGCTAAGAACCGTCTTTGCTTTTTTTAGATTGTAACTTATTGTATCTTTGGACATATCCATGTCGTCTGATTTCAAATAAATATTTAGTTTAAAAATATAATTTTGCATTGAATTCATTTGCTCTTTTTTCTATACTTACTTACATGTACCGGCGCTAGATACGATTATAATTTTTAAAATATTTATAAGGAATGTATTCAATATGTTCGATTGAAAGGTATAACTTTAAAATTACAATTTTAATAATTTATAATAAAATAGTGATTCCATTAAACTTTAAATATAGTAATTATAAACCTTTATTGTTCTATGAGTACGCCACACTGCGTTTTGTCGTGATCCTGGAGTTGCAGGAAAAAAAACTAATTCCAGCACTAAAAAACGTATGAAACAGGAAAAAATGCATATTGTGGACATTGTAACACATATTATTGATAATAAGATTCTTGATTATGATGAACATTATTTTATTCATTTAAACACAAAATTTTAGGTTTATTAGGATGATTATTTGAAACTTTAAATTTCCCATTAGTCTATAGTTGGTACTTGGATAATCTAATATTCAATCAGAAGATTGAGTAAATATATTATGGTGGAAATTCTATACTACAAATTATATTTTTGAAATATTTTTTAATCATTTTACTGGGAAAGTTTTAAATGTTATAAAATATATAGTTTCTAGTCTCTAAGAGACACAATCAGAATTTAAAAATACTATTAACTAAAGTTTAGTAGAAAATATAGCTATTTAGCAAATTATTATGGGTGACCTGGTAGCAGAGTTTTTCGTGATTTTATTAAATTCGTGATTTAAATAGAGCCCATTTTTCATTGCTAAATACAAAATTATCTTGACAAGTAGCTAGCTGGAAAAAATATTAGACATTAAGTTTAGGCGATGAGCTGAGTTAAAAGATATTGATTGCAACAAACAATACTTTCTGCTTCTAAAGGTAAGCAAATCATAAAGTTAAGATTTGCTTTTGAAACATTACAGAAAATAAGAACAAATGAAGCATTTTAAGCCTGGTGGGAGACACTTTCCCAAATAAACAAAGACGTTGATATTTTGAAAGAACCTACTTTTCCACGTAAGCATAAAATTGGAACCATTTGTTGTTTCATTCTTCACGTCTTACTACCGCTCAATATACTTTAATGCAATTGATATACTGTCATTCAAACCATACATCAAAGGTTCGATCACCCTTGCCGGGGGGGGGGGGGAAGAATTCGAACAGCTTGAACCAAATTTAATTAATTTCAAAAAATTTTGACGAGAAAACCAAAAACGCTATCATCTGGCCGAGGTTTAAGTTTGGCATTGAAATTGACACTGATTTGCTGAAATTCCAGTTTCCTCTTTATTATAAATTGGTCGCACCAAGTGTTCTAACTTGCGTGTGTGATTTGGTATGAGGGCTCTATTCTTCTGAACAGCTTTCCTCGATTTCCGAAGGGATCAAGATTTTGAAGTTAACTCTGATAAGTACAGCAACGAATGCCGTCAGCGAACGCACGTTTTCTTCAATGCGTTCCCTAAAGACATATTTGCGTTTGACAATATATCGCAGCAGAGATTAAATCACATCTCCTTATTAAATATATACATGCGCTGATTAATATTTTAATAATATTAATATCTGTCAACCAAGTGATCACAGAATTGTATAAAAAGTGAATACCCTACAAAACTTTTTTGTCAACATTTTGATATTATTTGCTATTTCTTACTATAATACAGAACTATGACATACATACTATAATACATAATGAATACCTAATCATGTTTATAAAACACATATATTATACCTACATAATTATTTACCTAGTCCTAACTGTGCGATTTTTTATATTTAAAATTAATACAACTTATGAATATGCTTTTTTTAAAGTGGGTGTCCCCCACACAGATTCCTCCCTGGTATACGAGGTCCCTGCGGTGACTAAAAGTAATATTATGTTTTACAAAATGATCTTTTAACGTAATTATAATGCATTTTTATATTAATCATAGCTATTCATATTTTTAAATATATGAATAGTAAATAAGGATTATTTTTAATATAATTTGTATAATTATTTAATGTTTTCTGGTTTGATATTTTTTATGTTTTAATATATCATCAGGTTATATAATGCGTATCTATGGATTAGGATACCCGCGCATTAAGAATAAGAACATCATAATAATACAATCAAAGTAAAAATAGCGAAACATTAATTTATTATCAAAAACGTAGCACTACATCTAAACTAGAAGTAGACAGGTAACTACAAAGTGTATATTACGAATACAGTTACATGCCATAAGTTTTGTAATTCTTGAAAAGTGCTCTATGTCGGTACAAAAAAATTCAATTCAGGTTATAAAATTATAACTCATTACCTTTAAAGTACTCATTAGGATTGGTTAGTTTTTCTTTTTTAGTTACGAATTCAAAACTATGTTAATATGTTATCAGAACTTCTACTAATAAGTATACATTATTTGATAATCAATATTAATAAAAAATATACTCTAAATAAATAGAAAATTTTTATAATTATATAATTTTATTAAAATATTTGTTGGCAACCAGTTTCAAAAAATTATAATCCAGTTAGAAATTATATTTTTTCAGATTCCTAACTGGTTGTCCTGATCAGATTCCTAACTAACTAACAAATTCAAAATCATTTTTAAGATTCTTAACTAATCTGACTTGTTTATAAAATTTTGCATTTTTTCATTTTTAAATAATATATAATATTCAATATATCTATTGTTTTACTGATTTTTACTTTTTAGAAATTTTAATTCCTTTCAATTATCTTTTTAGACATGATAGACATCTTATTATCAACTGTATTTAATAAATATATATAAATAATTTTAAAATATTGTTTATTCAAAAAGTAGCAACCCTGTAAGAAGCATTAAAATTTATTAAAATACCCAATTTTTATTCAATTAGCTATATAAAATTAAATTAAATGATTCAAAAAGCTTAATATAAACATTTTTATAATTATAAATATGTAGTTATCAAGGATATAAACTGTATATCAGTTTTTAAAATATTTTGAATTATTTTATTTTAAATTGCTTGTGTTTGTTTGGTAAAATTCAACTATAAAATTATATTGAATTGCTTTTGTTTCAACAAATATTATATAGTGAAAGTGAAAATCCATCTATATACAAATTCAATTATTATGGCCTTCTGTTAAATGGCTTATTTATACTTACACTACTTTTTATTTTTAATAACAATATGTTTGCTGAATATCTAATGAGAATTCCTCTAACCATTTTAAATTTTTTATTTTCTTAGATAAATTTTAATACTTCCTTAAAAGGTATTTTATTTATTGTTTTTATTTTATCTTTTCTTTAAATAAAAAATTGCTTAAATTTTTGAATTTTTAAAAATTATTTATTGAATCTTCTCTGTTCATTATTATTTAAGAAAAATATATACATTAAGATTTTTTGATTACAAACATATGTTTATAATAATAAATAATTAGCATATTCATGAGTATTATTAACCTGTTGCTGATGCTATAATTTTTGTTTTACAAATAATATTGGAATCCAGTTTGCATTTTTGTATGTTTTTTTGGTTTAATAACTAATGTTAATGATTTTGAATTATCTTAATCTATTGATGAGGAAGCAAAATGTATTCTATGTATTGTCATAGATCAAGTGATCTGTGCACATAATTTTATTTTTGGTATCAAGTTGACCCTGATTTGCTGATTTTCTTCTCCTTTCTTATACAATAAATTGTAACAACTATTCATTGTCTTTTTCACCTTCATACTTTCATATATTGTCATAATATCATAATGTTTTTTGTTATTTTCTGATTGAAGTAAATAACTATAATATAACAGGTAAAATTAATTCTCTCTAATTTTACTCTCAGTATTTTTTTATTATTTTACCATTGCATAATTATGTATTAAAAATGTGATTTATTAGGGTTTTATTCATTGACTAAACTATTATAAAATAAATTATTTATATTTAATTATATAACAACAGAATTTGATAAAATTCACATGTAGTATTATAATAAAGTACAATTAAATAAATTCATTGACTGAATTTATTCAATATTAGATAATGTGTGATTGCCCACAATCATTTTGAAATAAGCTGTTTTGGGTGAAGGTGTTTTCTGTCAACTTTAAATTCCTGAAAGTATCAGCAGCACAAATTGATTGAATTTTTAATAGAAATGCAAAAAAGAATTTGATTTTTTTATTACCATAGGTAAAAGATTAATACAAAATAATGGAGACAATGGTCTGGTGAATTTCTAAATATCTCTCAATAAAACAATGAAAATTATATTTTAGGAGGAAAAATATTTGTGGTACAAATAATCACTTCCTGTAATGTTTTTTTTTATTAATTTTCATTATTAAATATTTTATATAAATTGGGTAATGGAAGTTAAGATATTTCTAATAGAAATCAAATTTTCTGTATAGCAATATATTAATAGTGTGAATGCTATAAAATACCTTTTATTGTAATGTTTCATTATTTTTGGTATAGTTATTAATTACATGTATACCAATTAAATTATTATTTAGTTTAGACATTTATAATTAAACAATTTATTTTAGATTAGATTAGATTAGAGCTTTTAGCTTATAATTTCAAAATAAAAATCATTATTTAAATAGCTAGAGTTCATTCTTTAAAATTATTTTATATTTATATATTCACATAAACTTAAACTGAAAAGCATATTAAGGTTAACAAAGTTAGAAGATGTCAACAAAATCAATCAAACTCTGGAATAAGTAAAATACACTTATTTTTTATCCCTTTGTATCTTATCATATAATTTTTGTTGGCTTATCTTCATTACGGTTACAAATCTAAATATACTTAATATTAAGTATCTCCAAATATAATAAAATCTAAACTATAATATTTTACCAATGGTATTATAAAATTCAGATTTTTTTAAATTTTATCTGCATTTCTCTTCACAATTTTACTAAACATAGACATATTATTATCAATAATGAAATTATATAGAAATCTCGAATTTCTAAAAATATTATGTCTACAACTACTCTATCAAAATATCCTGTTGATTCATAATTTGGTAGTAATTAAAATGTCATTCTGTGCCAATTAAGTTAATTTCTTTTTTTATTATTAGGTATACATTACTAAATAACACTTAGAAAAATTTATATGCTGCAAAACTGATTGTATATGATTGTTTCTCTATTGATCAAATAACAGACTTTTATATAAATATTGATGTTTAATTAATCGCTGCAAGTTTTTTGAAATACAAATATATAGGGTTTTTTCAATATTTATATCCTTTCAATTTAATATTTTTATGTTAAAGAATGCGTAAACAGCGTATAGATGGCTTAATGACTGGTGAAAAGTAAGGATCTAGATTTTAAACAGTTTTTTTGTTTGCTTTACTTGTTGTGTTTAAAATAATACATTATAAATCGAAAAACTTATCTATTTCCATGTAGAAGCTATTTTGGTAAATTTAGAATAAATAGAAAAACGCAAAATAAAATTATATTTTTTGTGTATTGATGTTCATTTTATATACCAACTTATTAACATTTTTTGTAATTTATAGCATTATATTTCGATGTTTAAGATTATAAATATTAAATGTATTATAGCATTCACCTTAACGTCGATCAACATTCTAATGCTTGGTGTGCAAGAATGACGAATACGGTTATCAATGCAATAGATTATTCGGAAATTAGTGCAAGGAAGCTTTTCAGAAAATATCGCAATGTGAGTTGCTTACATTTCCGAAAATTTTTATAATTAGCTTATTTTGAAAATCCAAATTTTACAAATTTTTTTAAATGTTTTTTTGTAATTTTAAGATTTACCACAAAATAATTTTTTTATTACATTGACTAGAAGATTTTTTCAATCATTTTATAGCAATGTTTAGAAATGTAAATCTTTTAATTCTTTAAATTTACAGTATACTAATTTATGAATTGTTTCGATTTTTATATTTAAATAGTTTAATTAGTTTTTGTTTGGCTAAATTTTCCTTTCTCCAATTATCAGACTCGCCCACTAGCGGACATCGAACGCAAGTATCGATATGAGGAACCGGATGCACCCCTCCTTCCCCGTGTGCCCATGATCGACAGGGTCTGGACAGCCGGCAATTCGACGAGACGCCCGGACGAGATCATTGCGGTTGGACTCAGGGAGATGCAGAGACAGAAGTCAGCCCCGGTTTGCCGACCCCAGCCTCCCAATGTGTAAGTCCGAATTGAAAAAGAAGCTATCTCAACTAAACAAGATAAATAATGTAGTTTAAAATTTAATAATCAATAATAAAATTATTTTTTTCTGTGGGAGATACCGATAGTGTTTTATTGTACAGCTTATTTAAAAAAAATACTATTTATTTCGTAATGTACTCAATTTCTAAAAGTGTAGTTGTTATATGTTCTGTATAAGCAAAGGTCAAATTTCTATTATTGTCGTTTAGTAGATTAAAACCCACTTTATACTTAATTTTTTACTGGGTTGTTATTTATTAGATGTCGTGCATATCCTGGTGTGGACACATATTATCTCTATCTTTCTCTCTTGTTCTTAGATTCCTAGATACACCACGGATGCCTGAAGGACAACGAACCGATGCAATCCCCTGTAAGATTTGAATAATATGTATGCATAGAAGACTAAATATTTAGACAATTATGCTGCCTTAATTATAATATTGATTTTCTCCATATTCTATAAAATTATTTAAACATTTTCTCCGAATTAAAATTAAATTAAGGTTTTAGTTTTATATACATTAAAATTTATATTATTCACCTACATTGGTACATTTATTTTGTCAGGTATCATATTAGTTCAGTTGAATTCATCTTAAAACTATTCTACATGCATCATATTGATCAATTTTTTCTATTCTTCTATTCCATTTCACATTTCGGGATATATCGCTGGCATGCGGCCAGACTTTTGATCACGTAAGTTATCATAAAACCGAAGACTTATTCTTGTATTGATCTACCACAGCGGTGGGCAACAGTCGGGTCTCTACAGCCTCTGTGGCGGGCTGGAGTCGACCTATGAGCAGCGCACGTATCGGGGGCCGAAAGGCTCGTCTCCTTACTGCCAGCACTACGGTGGAAGAAGTGGAGGTCGCTCCATCCCTCAAGCCGGTGACGCAGCCGATGTCCACCCACATGAGTATTCCGCTGGACCGACGCTTCGTAGAGACACTAGGCGACAATGAGAAGGTGATGTTCCACATCAAGAAGTTCTGGGAGCCAGCACGTAATCCACTCACTAACAGCAATGAGTATGCCAAAGGTGAGGCCTCGCTGCTTCATTATTCTTTTAATGAAGACTGTAAAGATTTGATCCCGGTTTTATTGTAGCTAAATACACGATGTCCCATAATATTACTAATACAAGACGCATGTGCTCTTGTCCTAAATGCAATAGTAAGTTATATGTGTTAATCTCAACGTGTATGTTTGTTAAACACTGTTGGTTCCGTTATCCTTATTCGTCTCCTATAGCGGTTTTTTTCTTTACGTATTTCTGCTATCCTGTTTCTCAAAGAAAGAATAAAGGTTGGTGAATACGTTTATGGGATAGCAAAGATTCTCATGACAAAAATAATCAAAATTTATAACCCTAATTTACTACCTATTCTATATTTAGTTTATGAATATCTATTCAATATAGCCAAATGATTTTCTGCTTTTGTGGCAGAATTTCACAGCAGAGTGTACTGCTTAATATGTGGTAATAATTTTTTCATTATATTTATTATCCTGTATTAACAATTAGAATAATGGTAAAACTACCAGTATTTTTTTCTATTATTTAATGATTGTTGTCAGTATTTTGAATAACGACTTTGTTATTTCAGGCACAAAATCTGCCGCCCATGTAATGGACACAACAACAGACTGGCTAAGCTTTATGGGGGCCGACATGGATCCTAACTTGTACGGTGGAATAATCGATGCCTTTACTGGTAGGGAAACGTTAAATTTTTTGTTTTTATTTATAACATAAATAGTACTTTACTTAAAGTATGTTGTTGTGTGTTGAGCAGCATACTGTTTTTTTATATATTGTAATCGTGCCAACTTTGAATGCCAGTACTCTTTGAAACCAGTGAATATAAAATATTTGAGGTCACCTACTTCACGGTTGTCGGCATGCATATAAACCAGATAAGACAAAGTATAACAAATTATAACTGTAGTTGGTTGCTTAATAGTTTATAAACAAACAATATTTATTTAGTTACACACTTTTCTCACATTTTCAAATTTAAAAAATTTATTTTTGTTGGAAATTATTTTATTAACATTGCTGAGCAGTTTCCTAATGTATTTATGAGCAGTTCAATTCATACTACCAACTAGAATATATTGTTTATTTAGCTTCTGTTGTCAATTTTAATTCGAGTATCTTTTTTGTCGATATTCCCTTTATTCGATATATATTTTATTTTTAAATAACTTCTTTTCATCATTTATTTTATACATTCATCTTTATCGATCAGTTTGTTTTTTAACCATTGCCGAAACGTTATCGCCAAAGTGCTATTTGATCTACACTCGAATTGTAGTCTCCATCCCCATCATTCTGTTGGTATCAATATAAAGATTGCTTAACCTATAGTACACAGAGCAAACACCCCACTCCATATATTAGCAGAGATTTGATCACTAGAAAAGCTTGAATGTTAGGCATTATATAGACTCGATCCAGAAGGAATTTCAGTTTAGTCTCTCAACTGTAATTTTGCATTTCTACCTGTTTACGTCTTTTCCAGCTATAATAGCTTGTTTTTTTAAAAAGTCTTAACTATCAAATTATTCAGTTTCGTATGTCGGATTTCTACGTTGTCAACAATTTCAGCTGTGATGTATACCTTTTATATTTATTATTCGATACTAACTTATAATGTTTTAAATTATAATTATGTTATACTTTTTACATTAATCTAGATCAATATTTTTCAAAAAAAATTGATGACATTTTTATAATTAAATTGTTTTTGCTCACAATGAAACCTACAACTGAGCTTTTACTTTATTTTATTATTTTTATAATTAATTTAAATATTTAGGTTGTATTTAGTATATTTTATATTATTCTTATTATTTTAAATATTTAATATTTATTGTTTACTATTTTTATATCAAGTGTATCTTTTAATTTACTTTACCTCTATATTCCAACTTATGTTTGTGCTGTCAAATTTGTCTACAATAGAAATTCTTCTAAAACTTTATTTAGAAGCCGTCTTTAACTGTGTCTTAACTCTTTTTCTCAAACAAAAACTAACTGTAAACCCTATACTTCTTCTTTTTCTCGTGTTCTTATCCGACATAGGAACTACACCTTTCAACTAATTCTTTGGAGAAAATCGTTTAGTGTGTTCCTATTTCTGCCTCTTCCTTATTCCCTAGATCCATACATTTTTCTCACTCCATCTACCTATCCTTTTAATTCATCAATTATTTTTAATAGTTTATTTTCTGGCAAGTTATTTTTTCAATTTTCAAATATGCCATTTCAAAATTGCATTTAGTTTAAATTAATAACAAACAAAGTCACTTTTTACACCCTACTCAGAACTTTATCTTTCTTTTCGCTTACTGTTCAACATACCTCATCTAATCCACGTGTAACCTTCGAATCTTATTAGTTCCTTTACTGGATTTTAGATTTGTCTCCAAACTAATTATTGTTTCTAATTCACATCTTCACATCTACAGGCAGCATTCCACCACGGGAATACTACACAATCGAAACTGAAACCGGGTGTCTCATTGCTCGTCAACTCTCTAAAGACACGAAGGCTAACATTGGTATCAACGGAGTTCCTGTCATTGGACGTGACCAGCCAATAGCTTTGCGAGACGTCATCAAGGAAAACCTGGAGTAAGTCAGGTCACATCTATATAGAGAAACAGTCTTACTGCTTCACATTTCTCAATATTAAATTATAATTTGCTTCATATTTTGAGAACACCTGTAGGTTGCTGGTCCCTTTTCTAAATATCTCTATTATTTAATATCTTAAGTGCTTGATTTCTTGAAGTTCGTCACAGCTGCAATGGGTTGCATTATGTATACCTACCTACAGTACCTTTTTAGAAATGATGATGATTCCAGAATCACATTTAAACCTTTGTAGTTAAGTTGTTAGTCTCTCTATTGTTAGGTTTGTTTTGCCTCGCTTTGTTATATTTTCTTCTTTAATGGAACTATTTGTTCATATATTGTTATAAACTTAATGATGCATTGCCAGTAACTGTGTGTTGTCTCTTCTATATTTGTGTTGTATAATTGCTGTATAATTGTTGTATAAATGCGTTCGCTGCCTAAACGATAAACATTGTTTCAGTAAATACCAATATTAGAAAATGTTTTTTTGTTTTACACAACTTTATTACTACAGGGTCAAAAATATATGATATTTGTATTACTTAGAGACTTAGTTAAAGATTATCATTAGTTTTATTTTTGCGGGAAACTTTTCTCAAACTGATACAACCAATCTATATAATACAACTAGTATTAGTAAAAAATCATAGTAAATGCTGGATACTTTAAGAAATTTATAATTAACTCCATTTATTGCTTGTATATCATTTAACTGTTGTATTGAATTCAATTGAATTTTATTTTGCCTTTTATATTCACAATTGAACGGATATCTGATTTTTGCTTTGGATTGTATGGTTTGCTTAGAACATATTATCCAAAACTGAAATGTTCTTTTATTTACCACTCTACTACTTGAAATATGCACAGTAGTAAACTTTTCTCGATGTGATAAAAAGTAAATTTATATAACTGAATCATTGGTAATACTTATCCAACTACCTATTTTGTTTTTATATTCGATTTGTTTTTTATACAGAAGAGCATCTGGCAAAGGTTTTAGATCCGCAAAGGAAAATAAACTTCTAATTAATGAACCTAGTGGACCACAACCGCTCTGCATGGAAGATCAATTATCCAAACCTGGTGTTAAAATCATCCAAGTTAAGCCGAAAGTGGAATCGCACCAAAAAGTGGTAAGTATATAATATCATTACTTTATCTCAGTTTGATTTTTGTTTATTAAAGTCATATGTTTATATTTATTGTTTTCATATATAATATAATTAATTTTTAGGGAACCAGCAGTTTGTAAATTTTCTATTATCGTATATTTTCTATTCTATATGCACAGATTGAAACAAAGATGGGTAAACCTGCTTATGAGAGAGAGATTCTCCGAGGAAGACCCAAAGTGTGTGATCCTTATTTGAAGCCAACAGAGGACAAACAGTTGATGTACTTCACCAAGAACACCCGGGCTCTCAAGAACAGGTATGCAATTCTCGTGTTGGTTGTGCTATAGTATGAGTACCGCTTTCTGACTGACTATTTCATTGAATCATTGTATAGATTCATTCACATTGAAGACGATGAGCCAGATGGAAAGAGGAAAGCCAGCAGAAACAATGCCTTCTCATACGAAGCGATCCGGGAGCATGTTGCCTCTAACCCTGTCTTGCCGCAGACAAACAACAACCACTTGGACGAGTCCTTGACTCCTCATGAGGAGTGGAAGGACGACCCAGAGGACCTGGATTGTCTAACGGTCCAAGATCTAGAGAACGCCGGCCGCTTTCTAGACACGCCGACCGCCTGCTCCAGCCAGGTGAATTTGACGGGACGTCAGTCTGCTGCGAGTGGTCGCTACCCGCTCTTGTCTACCGCCACCGCGCAGACTCTGCTCACATCGCTTCAACAACGGTCGTCCGTTGGATTGGACTCTGATTTCATTATGTGTAGTTCGGCTACCACCAGTGCCGCCGGTGGGTTGGATAGCGGCCCCCCAGCGGCCAGCCCGCGGACAGCCGCAGTTCGTGGCGCACACTCGGCCCCACTACATCGGCCCATTCACGGCGCGAGCTTGCACAAGACCAGCGCTGCTCAGGGGGCCAGCTTTGGAGGGCCTCAGCAGGGTCCTCGTGAGTTTGTCAGTTTTGTTACCCCGTTGGCCGTCGACCTTTCGTCCAACAACAGCAGCCCCGAAGGCATTCCGCCAAGTGGAAATAGTGCTGGGGGAGACGAAAGATTGCCACAAACCTTCACTGAAGTGGGCCTGTCTGCAAAGCGCAGTGACGAGGAACATCTTCGGCCTAACACTCCGGTGGAGAAAGAACCGGTTCAGATACCTACTGCATTGCTGGAATCGAACACTAGCTTCCTCGAAGCGGAAGAGTGTTCGCCTCCGACGATCGCAATGACTGATGAAGAAGTCGTGCCTGTTGTTGATAAAGTAGCTCAGGTTGTCACTGTGAACATACCCCGTGCAGAAGCTGAGGAGGAATTTAACGAGTGACGTGTTTTACCAACAGTATCAATCCAGACTACTTGTGTTGTATTATTGTAACCGCTTTCGGATCTAACAGTATTATGAAGTTTGCGATTGTTAATAATTCTCAAATGTCATAACTTGTAATGAATGCTATAACTATTCATACTAATACACTGCATGCGCATATTTTTTATTTAATATTTACATTTGTACAGCTAACTTTTATTCTTAAACTGTGATAAGATAAATATGGTTGTGTTTATAAGAAATTGTATTTTATTATCTATTCAGAATCAGTTTATATAATAAAACGTATGGGATAGAATCTATATAGTTTGTTCGATAATAATAAATGTATTATATTATACTCATAATATTCAATACTTATCTTTAGAAATATATATTTATTTTACATATTTTTTAAACAATATATGCATATTATATTTATTTATTCGTCATATTTGTATGATTATAATATACTGTTATTTATAAAAATTTATTATATATTTTGCACATATCTGACTTGTTCAAAATATTTTGTATGATCCGTTTGATCAGAGTTTCATACATTAAATAATGAAAAGTTACTAATACCTACGTTTATACTGTTTAATAATTATTATGCCATAATTATGAAATTACAATTTACAGAGTTAGTATGGACATTTCTTAAATACGTTCTTGTATTACTCAATTTATAAGTTCAATAATTACGTCTATTAAAAAACAGTTAAATAGAATCCAATTAGAAATGTTTAAAATGGAACAGTTTCATACTCATAGTGAAAAAAAGTATTCGAAATAAATACGTCCTTAGTATCATATATCCGTTGACTAGATATTTTGCATATTCATTTTGAATATTCGCGTAAAATTATGTATGCAAGCGAATTAGTTATTTTAATAAAAGTAAATCCTTATTCCACCAATATGTTTTTGCTTAGGGTAATTATAAAAAATTGTAACAGTTTTATAGTATATCTCATCTTTGAAAATTCGTTCGTAAAAACAATTGAACGAAGCAGCAACCGCTTGAAATGCATTATGATTTGTATTGATCAGTATAGTTAAACGGTTGCCAATTGCCTTATACTTAATAAATTTTGTGAAAGCTATAAGCATGACAATCTGGAGTTTCAGTCCAGCATTTACAAAGCAGGCCAACATCAGATTGGAACTATCACATTTAATTACTTTTCTAAAATGTGTCACATTATACGCTGGCGTTTGCATGGAAAGAACGTAATTTGGTATTAATAAAAATTTTAAATGTTTCTGCACCAAAACCTTAATAAATACTGTAACAACAGAAAGGGTTTTGCAGAATTTTGCAATATAATTTAACAATAAAAAACATAATTTACCCTTTTAACTCTCAGAACGACATAGATAAAATATAGTTAATGATATATATAAATATTAAGTTTAAAAAGATTAAACAACTCTTTTACGACCCTCAACGTTGGTTTTATTATTAGTATTTAAATAAATTAAATCTTTTGAAAATGTTTGGATTATCAACATTTTGAACTAAAAATAACACAAGAGTATAAAACAAAAGTTTATTTTTATTATAAAAAATCATTTGACAAAACACAAACAGTTCAGCGGTGTATAACAATCTCTAATTACTCAGATTATAGGATTCCTGCACATAAAAATACAAAAAGAAAATCGAGATTCCTCATTATAACGCAAACCTGTCTTTAGAAATTGCAAAAAAGTAACACTACATATAAAAAAACTCCGTTGACTGTGGAAAACAAAATGTAACAGACATGGCAATTTTATGAGCATAATACTTCTAATCACAATTAATGTCATATCCAATGTGTAGGTACTAACAGGAGAGATATTTGGATTGAAGAAACATACTCATAAACAAGGGAAAGGTACATGGACACACTATTAAAGTAGACGGTAAATACCGTATAATAAATAGATACAGAGGCAAAAGGGTGTGTCTAATCTTACAAATTCTTAGCTATAATTCGGAATAATTTTTAAAGGCGAATACTAAACATAAAAGAAATGTTCATTTGTAATGGATTGCCTGCCATAGGTAGGAGAAATTGGGACGGACACTGGGTTTTAAAATTTTATCTAAGCTTTCACCTGACCGATACTCATTAGTAAATACATTATTTCTAGATCTAGAACCGTGCAATACCAAAACATGATGCAACAAAAAAGCGAATGAGACAGCATGAAAGAACCGAGCGAGAGGCGAATTAAAAGTACATAAATTGAAAAAACGTCATCTAAAGCTATGCCTCCATCCATCCAACACAATATTATAAAATAAGAAATATAAAAATATGTAGGAGCACCTTCCATAATAAAAGAAATGTCAAATGTTGATTCAACAGGTTTGATTTTGGAGGCAAAATATTCGTTCTTGTAAGGACGTCATCCCACATACTTATAGTTAAGTTATCAAATTTGTCATAATTATGAATTCATGATATTAAACTTTATTTACGTTGGACATACGATAGCATATAATTGTTATGGATGAAAACTAACACGTATTCAGCTAAACTGCACTAAAATAAAATATATCAAGTGGAATTGTGCCTAATTTGATTAAGCCTGCCATTAGTGCAGTCTAAACTAAAAAAATCTAAATTGAAACATACTAGCTAAAATCACAAATTTGCAATGCGGAACACAAATAATCCTAATAGGGTCAGAACCAAGGTGGAGAGAGTATTGGACATAGTTGTCAACGTTAAAGCAGTATTGGTGACTTTTAGTGCTTCGTGGTGTCGAGGGTTCCCCATGTGTGTAGGAGGCGAAAGAGTTGCCACACCTAGAGAGGGCTTGTCTACGTGGGACTTGAGCAGTGGGTCGACGTGGCTCCAGGTGCCATTGTGTGTTGACGGTGGTGAAAAACCCAGAGCTGAACACATCAGTTGGTAGATCTCAACGACAGAGAGGCTTTCTAACTCGGCTTCTGGTTTTACGTCTGGAAGAAAGATGTTAAGATGAAATCAAATTTAAAATCAATACTATTAATAATATTATAATATGATATAGATTTTGAAATATTCAAAAAATTATTTCCAACTAGAAAACATACAATTCCAAAGATTTTTAGAAGTAAAAAATCTGAAAGAATATTGGATTAATCTTATGATTTGATTTTAATAAAATATTCAAATAATTTAAGTTGATCAGATCCCATGAAGAAGTTATTATAAAAATTTATTTCAGAATATTCTACTCTTTTGAATTTCTTTACATGATAATTCTAGTAGTTGTGCTCAATTTAAAAAAGGCTGATACCGACTTTCTATTTACGTTATTATGTTATAAATCGATATTTCAGACAGTTTATGTCTACATATTGTATCTAAATTTAGTAAAAGTGAATTTTTTTTTATTGTATTTAATGCAAAAACAACGTGACCACAATCGCCTTACCTTGCCCATAATAGAAGAAAGGTGTGTGCATATCGGTAGCTTCCGGTGTATAACCATGCCACCCACCGCCAGATGTACCCATTTGATTGTGATACTTGGAGGATTTTAGTTCGCGCTAAAGGAGAGTTTACATTTATATAATATATATGTCATATTTTGTATCAATTTTACAATTTCCTTTGTGCTATGCATATAAAAAATGGATATAGTTTTTTAAAATGACATCTTAGTTGAAATTTTCAAATATTCAATCTAATACATTATTCATAAATTATTTTACGATTGTGTATAAAACGTGTATATTAAATAAACTGAGTAAATAACTGAAAACTTGAATTTCGGGAAATTAACAGTAGCAATAAAAAGCAGACAAGTTCAGCACCCTTTAATTAAAGATAATAAAATTAATTAATAAAACTAACTAATAAAAAAAGTAAATAGAAATATGCAAATAAACCGCCAACTATAGTAGTAATAGAGAAGGAAAGTATGACAAGAAATCTAGTGAAAAGGCTAAAAAAATAGTTTGAACAGAAATTGCAGAATAAATGACGTCACGAAAGTAAATTACCACAACTTAGCGTACAATATCCAAATGAAATGTCAGATTATTTATAGAAAAGGAGAAACAAATCCTCAAAATAGCTTTCGATGATCACGTATCTGTTAACACAACTTTCTCTTATTTATAGAAAACAAATCACCTAAACTTTATCGATGAATAAAAAAATATCAAAACTTAAAATCAAGATGGATTGCCAATAAAAACAACTTTTTTATTAGTCTAGTCTTTCAATAGTGCTTTTTTCAAGATTAACCGTTGAAATCATTACACAAGTATAGGAAATATACTTCAAACATGCCCCGCACTGGCTATTGCCTTAGAATAATGTTGTTCTTGTATAAAAATAATAGCGTAACACAGCAGTTTAAAACCTGAAATATCCAGTATTGAAAATATAAAGTTGACGACAAGATTTGTTTGCATTTCTCTTCATTGAAACATGTTGAATATCATTAATTTGAACCGGTAGTTATAAATAATTACTCTATGGTTCACAGATATGTGAAGTACGTACGAAAGCTCATTATCGTAATCAATAACTCTGCCGTATCTTCCAAAACTATAGAGCAGACGATAGTGCTACTCTAATGACGTGGATACTAGCAAGACTGCATAACCTTCTCTGCTACTGAAGAAATCTACAGTGCATCTATAAAGACAATATCATTTTGCTTCTCTGTTAAAAATAGTGTGCATAAAATAAATCAATGCAAACTAAAACTATAAAATAGTAATTAGAACTGATATCAAACAATTATCTATAAAACAAGCTTAATCTTCTATTTACTATTTTAATTCATGAGTAGTATAGTATAAATCCATTATGTCCAGTTCTATTCATGTTTTTTATTTACAAAAATTAGTAAAAGTTGAGATCAATGATATATCTATTTGTATCTCACGTTATAGTCCTAATACTGTGAACCTCTTTGAAACCCCAAAATATACATTTCATCTAATTGATGACAATCTCAACTAACCGATTGGAGAAAGAATCCGGGTTTGGCAACAACCAAAATTGGTGGAACTCGACTGTGCTCCTTGATCTGCCATTCTTTAGGAATGTTCTCCTTCTCGTAGACATCAATGTCCTCCCGAGAATCAACCAGCCTCGAAAGAACCTAGACAAAAGTAATATTAAATAAGTAAATCGACTATTAATTTACTGTAACCCTAGGAATACCAAATAGTATTGATTATCCTTACAGAAACAAAAATCCTTATTATTATATTCGGATAAATAGCCATTACAATCACCAAGGCGCATTCATATGAACGATTTCTTTTAAAATAGAAACTATTATTTTAAGAACAATAATAACTTAACATTGAGACCAATAACTACTAGCGAATGGTTGCGTTTAATAGCTTACCAGAGAAATACAATAAAAGAGGTTGTAACACTTTTAGATCTTTTTTCTGATATTATGAGAAAGAAAATCGTATCGATAATTGTGACCAATAAATATTATAATTAAATCGAAAATAATATTTTAACTTTGTCCACATTGACAAAATTACAGTCTACTCTGGCTAAATGGGATCTGACCAAACCGGAATTTGGGCAATATCTGTCTCATTTTCAATCACCAATTTTTCTGCCTATTCATTATATGTATTAATTATTGGACAAATCAGAATCGGCTATTAAAACTGGACTCAGGACGAATTTTGTGCAAAATACTTACGTTTACTATGTATTTTTTATTCTGCAAACCGGACGATAATTTTATTAATTAAAATAATAAAATATTAAATATTTTAGAGACAATATTGCATGCAACATACATAAATACTTGTGTAATTATATATGTAATCCAAATACCTAAGTAATTTTTTACAGTTATGTATGTATGTACTTTATATAATTAAACTTTAAAAACCTTTAAAACTTTTCTTTTTAATTTTCGCCTAAATCGAACGATTTTTGCTGCATTTCTCTTTTCCGGTTTAGCCAGAATAGACTGAATATAAATTCTACTTCTAAATAATAGTTAACTTATTTTAAAACAATAGTAATCCAAAGGAGGAACTCACCTTTTTCAATTTATTCTTTTTCGGCCACAAGGATGCGTGGATACCGTTATTAATTACTTGGTCTAATTCACTCCTGAAAATATTTTTAAAAAAACAGAAATTAATAAAAAAAATCATTAAAATATACAAGACAATTAAGGGCAATAACTTCGTAGAAATATATTTTTAAATTTCCACGCACGTACACAGTTACATTAATTTGTTCTCTAAACACCTGCGCTATCAATTAAAAAATGGGATACACTTCAAGAAGAAAACGACCTTGACGAAACAGACATAATTAATAGAATGAGAACGAATATAGATTGAACAAAAAAACATCCATACAATCTTTAAAATCACCTGATAATCATTCTATCAAGAAAAATAGCTCTACTCTCAGACATCTGTGACATTCCGTGATCTGATAGGATCATCAGACTAATAGGTTGTGAGTGGGCCTCAATTCTGTCTAAAATGTTACTAATACTTTTGTCCAGTTCCGGAATCAAATCTGTTTCGAGTGAGTAGGACTCGGGCCCAAATTTGTGTGCTAGTGAATCGAGCCGATCGTTATAGACAACTGCAACAAGCAAAAGAGAAAAAATCAATACACCGCACAAATATAATTAAGCGAAAAAAATACTAACTAACTAACTGAATTAAGTATACATCGCATAGAAAATAACAATGCATTGTCTGTAGCGTTTAGTTACAAATAGGTTTAAAGGGTAATTGAGTACGAAAAACATACATTACAAGATCATACCTGCCATATTAGTGGCATCCATAGATAGCACATCAAAGGCAGAATTAACAGCCTTAGAAAAGCCTTCCGAAGTCATGCCATCTGTATGGTAGGGAACACAGTGATCAGGTTCATCGGAGGAAAGGTGCGAACTACACACTGGCACATGGTAAAGGAAGGTTTTCAGACGCTGAAACAAAGTGCGACCTATTATTAATTAACTTGCATCTCTGTACACAAATAGAACATATTAAAATGCATTATATATTTCTTTAAATAATGCGCAAATAAAATATATAAAAAAGTGCTTAATAGAATAAACAATTGAAGCGCAATAAATATATTTAATCGGAAGCGAAAATTCAAACAATAGTTACATTTTTCTTAGCTGTCGTCCAAATTGGTTCATAGTCTAACCATAAGTGAGCACTTCCATGATTTTGAGAATCTTCGTTGTCTAAGTAAACCCGTTTTTCCTGATCATAAACCTTATTTGCAATCATTCCATGTACAGACGGATATACACCTAAAAAATTAAAGAAAAACACTATATTCTTATTTATTGTGTTAAGTTTAAAAATGAGATTCAAATTAACAAACAAACTATAATCTTTAATCCTAACAAACCTGTAAAAATTGTGTATATATTGGGGAAGCAATCGGCAGGGAATACTGGAACAATCCTTTTAACATGTCCGCCAGAATTACGTAGTCTATTGAAACCTGGTAAATTGCGTTTGTTTATGTAATCCCATCGAAAGCCATCGAGTAACAAAACTAGCAAGCGTTTGTGTTCCCCAGCTTCGTATTGTAAGGTTATTGTCATAAGAGATAGAACGATGACGATGTGAAAGGAATGTACAAAAGGAGGCATTCTCTTGTACTGTCGATTACACCTGAGAACTCAAATGTAATCAGTTCTGAAAATGGATACTAAAATTAACTAGCAGCTCTAATTTAAATAAATTTGTGAAATAGTTGTACTAAAATATGTATACTACATTACTAAATGAATATTTTATAATTTATAAAATAAACATGTAACTTAACATTAGTAACTTGTAAATTTAGTATTGTTATATTAATGCTATTCATTAATATTTTAGCATACCAGAATACATCAGTAAATCATTATAAAACTCTATATCTGCATTTTAAAACATACAATAACACACACAATACATTGATTGGAGAAACTTCTAAATGAGTTTCTGATCATCAGAGGTCTAATATTATTTAAAGTTAGTAATATACTCTGTTAATTAAATAATAGTTTGAGACTTAGTCTTCCATTAAGTCAAAAGAATTGATGACCAAGACAGGAACTTTAAGGTGACCAGTGGATTGATTGATCCATTGCTTTGATTCTTTGGTCGGAAATATTGTGATAATTGAGTAAATTTCTCACAATTATGCCCTAATGAGGGGAGCTCCATCTTTTTAAAAAAACAGTGTTTTTTTTATTCTTAAGAAAGGGTTATTCAATATTCTTATATGATAAATAATACCATATTGTAAATAAAAAATGAACCAAATTGTAACTGAAGGGGATTTAAGCTCTTTAACCTGAGTTGCATGAGGTTTACAGGCCTCTCACAGATAAAAAAACACATATTTTAAATAATTTTAGGACATTTTATGATAAAGTTTGAGACAATTCTAGAACCAAAGACAATTTCACTGTGCACAAAGAATATTTATTACAATAATAATATATTGTAATGAATACAATTAATGTTGGTATAATAAATGTAATTATTCCATAATAGTATAATGACACATAGATTATCATTTAGACAAAACAAATATTATGGGCTTTATCAGTAATCTAAGTATATTGAATAATAACTGAGAAGAAAGAAATATCATGAGTATTATTAGACTCAGTCAATTGAGTGTTAATTGAAAAATAACATATAAACATTCTTTTAAAACAAATAAATATTATGGCCTGCATTTTATGTTTTAAATTTCAATTTTATCTGTTAATTTCCTCTTTATCTTGATTCCCATTTCTATTAGAGACCCACCAGCATTGGGGGTGAATCTAAGGGCTTTAACCACAATGCTTTTTGTAACTTATTATTGCCCTCTTTGAAAGCCTCTTCTGCAATCAGAATTCCCTGTTCCTTTTTTAGTGATCATGGGCACCATTCCAAGTTGTCTGACTTGAAATCCAATGATTTTGATATATTCTTCCACAGGGATGTGATTTATAAATTATAAAATAAATTGGAAAAATGTATACCAGGGGCGCAATATTATATTTTTAAAATTTATTCTTCTATAGGAGTCAGTGCAATATATATGATTGAATGTACTCAAACAGTAGAGGCAAAAAATGTTACTATAAAAAAATTGAAAATCTGATTAAAAATGGAATTACACACCTGCTTCCAAGCAAAAGTTTCCAGTACACATCAAATATATAATTGAATGTACTCAAACAGTAGAGGCAAAAAAATGTTACAATAAAAAATTTAAAATCTGATGATTAAAATCGGAATAATTACACCTCTGCTTCCAAGCAAAAGTTTCCAGTACACATCAAATATATTCTATGTTTTACTTAGTAAACAGTCTGTTTTGAATTCATTATAGACCTTTATATGTTTCATTAAAATAAACAATTTTTGTAACCTACAGAAAGTTATTCCTAAATTTTCACTTTATTTTTTAAACAATGAATTATATTAAAAATAATGATTTTATGACTGTTTTAAAATACTAAAATTTTCCATAGATTTTATTTCAACAAACATATTATTGAATAAAAGAAGAGAAGCACCAGCAAACTAATAGATATTGATTTTTTTCTAAAAATGGAATTGTAAAAAATCTAAAGAAAATTACAAAAAATTGTAATTTTAAAAGTCATTAAATAAATTTTTGTTGCAATAATTTATTGATTAAAAAGAATATCAAAATTTAAGAAAAATTTTTCTATATGTTCCAAATAATTTTTTTTATTTTAATGGAACATATAAAGGTCTATTATGTGACTTAAAACAGACTGTTTACTAATTAAAATGTTGTATATTTTTAATGTGAACCAAAAACTTTTGCTTGGTAGTGTAATACAAAATCATTGGATTTCAAGTCAGACAACTTAACTACACAGTCATTCAGTCAGTTGTTTTCAGTCAAATCCATATAAACAATATTCCTAATATCTGTTTAGCTGAAATTATGTAATTTTTGCTATATTAGAATACTTATATTAAACTATCAATATCTATATTTTAATCTATTTTATGCATAACAATAATCCATACTCTATTGTCTATGTACAACTTATTATATACTTGTTGTTTACTAATCTCATTTAATTCATATTAACAGATGTCTAATAACTGGAAATTTGATAAACAAACATTAGCATACCAAAACAAGGTTGTTTCTCAATTTCATACCTATCACCAAAAAAGCTAAAATAAGAATAAATCAAAAAATATGATTAGAATAATTAAAATTAATTTTTTTTAATAAACTAATATATGAGTTAATAGGTGTATATGTTAGGTGCATTTTACTAATGTGTTCTAACTACTAATAATTATATGCTCTGCAAAAATTACCAATTGATTTAAAAAAAAATCTAAATTATATAAAAATGTAATTAAAAATCTTAATAATTTATATAAAAACTTAAATTATAACATTTTTTATTTATAATTTTTTTAATTTAATATAAAGCAGTCGATTTACATTATTAATGTATAAATTATTTAATAAAACAAATTCAATAAATTTATATATATAATTTTTAATATATTTTTTAATTCAACATATTGTAAGTTGAATTCCTAAAAATAATAACTAAATTGGTAATTAGTGGAGCACATATATTAGTAATTGGTACAAATTAGTAAAATGCACCCAACATATACATATAAAACATATTTTTATAATTCTTCTATAATCATATTTTCATAATTATCCAAAGTTTTGTAATTACCCCATGTTTGACTTATTATATGTATTTTTTGAAAAAACAAATTTTTATCATTATCATTATGTAGTGCAACATATTTTTGAAAACTTATATTTATAAAACTATAATATGTTTTAAATTTTCTGACTTAATTTTTCTTTTTCTTAACTATTAAAAAGAATTTTTCAAATTTTTGTATTATGACTATTGTGACCAAGATTTTGGATGTGACATAATAAAAATAGATAGGACATGGTTTAAATTCCAGGCATGATAATATCATAGATCAGAGAACAAAAGCCTGACAACCAAGTATGACTAAATTGTAACAAAATTTTTGCTAAATGGGCTAAATGCAATTGTTATAAATATTACATTTAGCAACTACTTTTCAATATGAACAATAAAAATTCTCAAGACCTTAATATTGACATTTACCAAATAAAATTGTATATTTTATACAGCAGAATTATTTTTTTCAATCTGGTAAAAAACATATTTTATAAAATATTGTTAAACTGCTTAATTTCCAAAAACTTTATCACCAATTAAACTGACATTTCCAACATACATGAAATGCGTAATAGTAAAAAAAAATTAAATCTACATTCAAATCGTATCGACCTTAGCCTACCATTCATAAAATATGTCACGTATTTCAAAAGTGCATAATTTTAAATTCCCCTCTTTCTTTAGAAAATAATTTATTGATACAAATAAACTTTTTTTCTAATCAAAATTAGCGTAATAATTTCCAATAAATTAGAATCAAAAACGACATTCGAGAATATTGTCCTTTTTCATATCCTTTATTACTTCTTAAGAAATAAGTATATTTATATATTTTATAATAAAGAATATTACACACATCTCTGCTAAATTTAAAGCATATTAGTTTAAATATCATTCAGGGTCGAAGCTTCGAATTTTTGATTTGGGAGACATGCGACTTAATACAAGATAATTTTTTTGTTTCTGTTAGTATATGTGCTTAATTAAAGATTGTAAATACAGTAAAAACATTGAATGTAGACATGATTTATGAATAGTCATATAAGCAATAGTTTAATTTTGTAGTTATTTTTTATAAAATTGGCGCCAATTGTATTTACTATTAAAAACGTCAACAGGCTTTGGAATATAATTAATACCGCGATGCAGCAAAAGCATGGCTAATCCACTTAATCGATCGATGGAAAATGATTGCAGTGCCGAGAATGATCGTTCACAAGGGACACTATAGTGACAGCAATAGTTACAATTTAATATTGTCAATGTGTGTATAGCTGGAAAGTGAGGTGCATTTGAATTCGCAAGAGCTTCAGTTGTAGACATTGTTGGACTCAAAAGGAAAGGAGCAGTCCATCGTTCAATCTCATCAAGTACCACCAAAATATGTGTATTATACTGAGAAATTTTCCATAGAACTTTTTTATATAGAAAGAATATGTGAATCTTGAATGTTTTGTAGGCCGCCTGCCGCTTGCAAATCTATCAAAATTTGTCTGTAATAAATGATCAATGAAGGGATCCTAGTAGACATTGAAATGATAGTCTAAAGTAGATTGATCAAGTTCTCCGGCATTTGCTCGATGCTTTTGACGCAGTGCAGTCCGTGGCTTCATGATGAGAATGTTAAGGGAATTTGCAAGATCTTCAATACAATTAAACAGTTTATCTTACTGTTATTGGCGTCTTGCATTGCCGATGCAATGTCCTTGCAATAGCTTCACTCTGATTGCAGTTTTTGGCCCGTAATAATTTGGTAGCTGCTGCAGTACAAAGGTAAACAAGTAAAAATTGGGCTTATATATTAATACATGTTACCTTGAACTTGATCTTCTATTAAACGTAAATATGACGACTCATAAGTTTTGGACTCTCCTGTACTATTTTCATGGATATCATGAGTTAATGCAATTAAAACAGTTCGATAATTTTCGATAAGTGCTGACAATGTTGTAACTTCAGCACTCACTCACCAGGGGCGTAGGAAGCTATTCAACAAATTGGTCCGGCCAAATTTCTAAAATTTGCGCCCCTCCCCCAACATGGAATTTGAGCATCTTTCTCTATTTAAAATAAAAGCGATTTCCAAACATTGTACGTTTATTTAACATGAACAGCTGCAATTTATGGGTAGGTATATTTCATAATTTATACAAGAGAAACTAGGTATTTCAAAAATGTAATTCAATGCTCACTTCCTTGTAAAAACTGATTGGCAATGTCATTTATGTTAATACAATCAAAACGGTTTTTGTAGATATTCAGAATCATAGAGTGATTCAAACGAGACTGTTGCATTGTATTTCTGAGATATGTTTTAATTCGTCGCATCACAGAAAAACTACGCTCACTTGATGCATTTGTTGCGAGTATTACCAAAAGAAGTTTAAGCAAGACCATGTATTTCAAGACATAACTTATTGTTATAACCTCCCATTCAATCGAAAAGTGCACACCGAGATTTTGCAATTGTGCTAATATGTTAGTGGATTAGCTTCAGACATATACGTCAGTTTTTTACGATTATAGTTGCCAGTATTCGAACTTTTAATTTCGGAGTCAGTGGGCAAGCGTTTCTGGAGTAAATAAAGATTTACTAAGTAGTTTTCATATTGTAATTTATATACATCTGTATACATCTATATACACTCTGCAGTGGATACTTAGTCGTATATTCAATACAATAGATTCCCAGTGTATAATATGCGATACTTTATTATTATTAATTCAAATTGACAAAACAATTAATAAAATAATGTACAAAAGGCTAACAATATTCATATCATTAACAAATATTTCAAAAGATTACATCATGAAGAATGAAAAACTTTTTATAAAGATTATTTTTGAAATGTAAAAGTGGTGTTGTGGAACTGTTGGTTTCCACAGAAGATTCCCTCACTGGAAGGGTCATACATTGTCAGATTGATCCTGCGATGAAGCCGGCTTTAATCGTTCTTAAGATAAAACCACTGATATTTCCATCTCATAGCTTTCGTTTTCAATTTAAGCTTGTGTTGCTGTCTGAGTAATTCTACCAGTTTTCTTTTGTATAACCTGATCGAGTCTCATTTGCGTGGTTCTTCGGAGGCTGCTGTTAGAATATATCTTAGTTTCTTTTGGTTGAGACTGATTCGGTGTGATGATCAAATTCATTAGTTTCTTAGTTACTGTCTCAATTGAATGAATTCGTATAGCAGATGCGTCGCACCATACATTTTTATCCCACATCTTTGCGGATTACTATATAGTCTATTTTTATATACGTGTGGGTTTTTTTAACTCTCTTCTACAGTTTCTGAGCTCAAATGTTATGTTCTTAATATCGGTCGGTGCATAACATATATTTAACGCCTTTGATCCATTTTAAAACATAATTTTCTTTAAATATCTATTGAAATATTTTACTTTTCAAATAAATGGATTATATAATCAGGAAAAAAAATTGATGGCTATTATATGATACCTAATACATAGGATCTCTTGAACAGTAGTTTTCACATTATCACACTTTTTTTAAACTGTTATAAGTATTGTAAAATGATAACTAAAATTTTAAATATACATATTCAGTAGTTTTTGTGAAAATTCAGTATTCACCTACAAGTGGTAGCAACTTTGTATCCATATTTTGTCCCTCTGACAGTTATATTATCTATATATCTGTGAGAAATATAGTCTTTCGTTCAAAATGAAAAAAAATACTCTCGATCATTAGTTTAAGTAATGCGTTATACTTATATACATAAAGTCTTTGAGTAGTCTTTGAGTAGTGTTTGAATAGTGACATTGCAATCTTTAATCAATTAAGTGAATTCTATTAACTGGTTCAGTTTTTTTTTATTTTAAATTCTCAGTGACTTTCCGAACATTCTATTCTGTTAAAACAAAACAAATACACTTCCAAATTGATGTGTATACGCCTTATAATTACTTATTATATATAGATACGATATACATATTAATGATATAGATATCTATTATACTTAAATATAATAATTATCAAATTGAAATGTTTTATTGGTCTAAATACGATATGTTCAAAATTAATAGAAAATAATATAAAATGTCTAATAATCGTACAATATTAAAACTATTAATGTATGATTGACATCAATCTGGACGTATTACAATAGAATACCAAAATATATGACAATCGTTATTTATCTAACATTTATGAATTTGATGTTATAACACGCACAAACTGGAAGTGCTAGCGGATTGTTCATATAAAATAGTAAATTATGTAATTCTTTATTACATCCATTTGTTTCTATATTTATTGTTCTTTATACTTCAAAATATTGTTGAATATCCTTGATTTGCAATAGGTGCAATATAAGATGCATGCAATTATAACTGCTTAGAGCTAATGTACACTTTGTGACCGTGTCAAAATGTTCATTTATAGATTAGTCCCAGATCAATTTGTGAATATTATAATGGGTATACTATAGGTTTCTGAAGGGTTCCTTTAGCTATACTCAACTGTTAAACATTTGGTATTAAACACAATTCGAAATATCCATCACTAAAAAAATATATATTAGATCGATTGACAACAATATTTTAGAAAGTAGAATTCGATATTTTAAAATATTAGAGTATTTTTAATTTTGTAAATGAACATATTATTTTACACAATCAGTACTGAAATTTGTTTTATAATTTTTTATTAAAGTATTAACATATTCTATTAATTATATATTTATGTTTAATGTTCAAAATATGTGTTAAATTTGTAAAATGCGAAGACATTATTTAATATAGTGAGAATATAGTTCCCCTATTTATAAAATAACTTTAAAAATCGATCAATGATTAATTATATGTTGAAAATTGTACAAACAATTAATATACAATTGGCTCCAGTTTGTAAATTTACAGAGTACAATCAGTGTATAAAAAAATTTCTTCGAATAGTAAAATTTATATTCATAAGAATTTCGTAAAACTATAAAGATTATCGACATTCCTCAAAAATTAATTTTAATTTCTGTATAAGAAAATATACGCAATACAGGGGCCGCAGAGCGTTATACATAGTGAGGGGGGAGCAATTTAGAATGGTGTATTTTTAGTTAGTACATTTTCTTCAGTACGCATATCACGAATAATGTTGAAGACCATTTTTTGACCTTGAAAAGCAAAAGGGAAGGTTGTAAGTGTGACTAAAATCTTTTGTCCCAGACGCATAACTCCCCAAAGAAATGGTCTGTAGTCATCTGTCTTTCTACTCCAAGAATACATGCGCACTCGTTTCTGAATCGAGTTTGCATTCCGTTTTGAGGTCCTTATAATTTTCAAGTACCCTTGAAGGACTTTTAGTTTTAAGCTTTCCATCTTTGGGGATACAGTATACGTTTAATTCTAGAACATCACAGCTTCTTCATTCTTGTTTTAATTTTGTCAAAACTGCATGACGTAATTTAACAAAAACGTAATAAGAACTTTATAGCAACTTAGCTCTTAACTCGGTCCTTGGGATTATTCCAGTTGATGATGATGATGGTGCGTTAATTGTTGCAGATGAAGATGGGCCGTTGAGAGTACTGGTTGTTGCATTGATGATGGGGAGTTGAGAGTACTGGTTGTTGCATTGATGATGGGGAGTTGAGAGTACTGGTTGTTGCATTGATGATGGGGAGTTGAGAGTACTGGTTGTTGCAGTTGATGATGGGGCGTTGAG
>JAUZNC010031657.1:45435-55702 GCA_034780395.1 Vannuccia rotundouncinata
TGATGGGGAGTTGAGAGTACTGGTTGTTGCAGTTGATGATGGGGCGTTGAGAGTACTGGTTGTTGCATTGATGATGGTGCGTTGAGAGTACTGGTTGTTGCATTGATGATGGGGAGTTGAGAGTACTGGTTGTTGCATTGATGATGGGGCGTTGAGAGTACTGGTTGTTGCATTGATGATGGGGAGTTGAGAGTACTGAGTGTTTCAGATGATGATAGCTAGGGAATTGAGAGTATTGTTTGTTGCATTTATTGGGGTTGGAAGCCCGGGGCCCCAATTTTTTTTATTTTAAAAGGGGGGGGAGGGTCGGGCCCTCTTCTCCGCGGCCCCTGCAACACTAATTTAGTACCTAGCTCATTATCCCATAACGATGGATTGATTACCAATGAAAACTAATTTTTTTAAAGTTTTAATGACAGTTAAAATTTAAATTAAATTTTCATTCACAGAACATTTTTACTTTAATTATAAATGAGAACATTAAAAAATATATGGCGGTATGATTTTAAACATTCTATATTACATTTCAAATGCTACAAAGAATAATACAAATTACTTTGAACAACACATTTTGAAATGAATAGCAATAGTATATAGTTAATTATTATATTTCATTAGAACGACTTTTAAGTAGGTACTTATAAACATTTTTATTGATATAATTTTTCATTAACATAAAATGTTAAAATATTTTTTCAAATATTACAAATCCTAAATTAATTTATTAATCAAAGATTTTGAATATTTTGTTATGAATCATTATAATTGTTTTTTTATTATACATATATATTTTATATAATTTAAGGATTTCACATGAATGAACTTATTTCTTGATGAAAAGTGATTTAATTTCTTCGTGATCATCCCAAGGGCATTTAAAAAATTTGAATTTGACAAAATATTTTATTTTTAAAAAGTATGAATTTACTTTCATTGTATATTTCAAATATGTTGTAGTTTTATTTTGGCACTATACTCACAATTGATGAAATATTCTATTTTAGCAATAGTATATAATTATGATACAAATATTCAAGTTAATGTTCAATTAATAGATATTACATCTGTCAATATTAATATAATTATTATAATTTGTGTAAACATATACTATTTAAAAAAATATTTTACAATCATGCAGTTGCTTTCAGGTATACGAATTCTGAAGGATGCTTTTATTTTCAAATAAAAGGTAAACTACATTAAAAGTAAATAAAAAAACATTTTTTTTAATATTTGCGATTCTGAAAATCTTGGTCATAATTCTTTTATAGCATTTTTAAAAATTTTAGAAATTAAACTAACTGTGAATAAAATAAACCCGTAGAAAAGGTTGAAGTTTTAAAAAAGCATTAATGAAAATTATAATAATTAAATAAATTAGTAAAATATTCACAACGCTTTTAAGTTTCTGTAAATATGTGAACAATTTCTTATATTAAGTTTTTTGTTTGTTTCATATATCAACAAACATTTGAATCTTTTTAATTTTTGTATAAAAGTGATACAAATTATATGAACTATTTTATATTGTAATATTACTAAAATAAACTATATTATTATAATTCCTGCCTATATAATTTAAATATTCTACAGTTGGTATATTTGTATCATAATAATTAATCAATTTAGCGAACAAATTAGATCTAATAAATAATGAATATGAAATAAAAACAGAAAAACATCCAATTATTCTTACAGCGCACAATTGGGGTTTGAATATAATATGTTCGGCTAATATATATTATAATAAATTTGAGCTCATTTCAAATGCACTTGATGTATAAATCATGTTTTTTATATCAATCCTTATACAATAGAACATACCTTCTACAAATTTATTACGTTTTGAATTAATGTCAAATGACGTGTCATAAATATTCATAAGTCTCTGGAGACCCGCTCTTGGTTCCACTTTATAGTTTGTATAGCATTTATCTGATATGTATAGCACTGAGCGCCAACAGTAGCATTGTCATATTAGATACAGTCCTCTTAGGATGGAAAATAGAGCTCCTCCTTTTTCCATTCTTCAAAGTAAAAAAAAGTAATTCATTTGAATATAATGTCAATTTTATATTTTTTCGGAGTTTACATCAATTGCAGTATTATCCTGTCGGAATGATAAGTATGTGTTTATACAGTAACATAGATTATATAGCTATGCAGGATATTGTTTAATTATTTATATCAGAGTATCTGTAATCAGTATACATACCACTAATTTCAATTAAATAAAAACAGGTAGGAGGTTATAATAATAGATATCATGAAATCGCAATATAATAATTATATAACAATAAGCATAATATACATAATATGTTTTGTGTGCATATAAGATGTTTGTCAACTCGATGCTAAATGCATCATACTTCAAGCGAATATAAGTTAAATATATAAAATATACAATTAGTAATACTTTGGCCAGTATCTGATCTGATTTTTTACCGTAATTAATTTATTAAAATTTATTAATTATGCGTAGATAAAATTTCCGAATATTCCCTTTGAAAATAGCAGAAAACAAACCCTATATAATTTCAATATATTTGATGACATAGTCCCAACTTTAAAAAAAATAAGATTACAGTTGGTCTCACAGCCGTTTCTCGAGGAATTTTCTATTTAATTGTTGATAAATTACTTATAAAAACGTTCTCGAATATTTATATAAAATACATATATTAAATCAATATAAACATGACTATAATTATAAACCGTAATTCACAGGTTTTAAGAAATATTAATTAAAAAAATTTTCACCAAACGACATTTTAAATATATAGTTTACTTGTTTTCTGTATTTTTAAACTATGTTTTCAAGTGCAAAATAATATGGGTTTTAAATATTAATCGCTTCTATTAAGTATTTCAATTAAAATAATATGCAAAAATATCTAAATATTGTCAAATGCGATACTTGTGTTTTAAACTGTATAAAATTTACACAATGCAATCATTTTACAATATACCTTTGACAATACTTACATATTTTTGATAATACGCTGACAACTAATGATACGGCAATATATCGAAGCATACAAAATATTAATTGAGTTAATTATGTTAATAAATAGTCCCAATATGATACAAAATAGAATGCAGTGTTATAATAGTCTGAAATAACATTCTAATACAAGTGTTAAAATAGATTGATATAAATTATTATGTATGTACGAATGTAATATGTAATCGAGGCATCAAAAATATGGCGAATATAGGATAATAATATAAAGGTGTCAAAAATGTAGCGAATGAGACGCAAATTCATGACGACCGCTACATACCTTGCCGCACATATTGCACTGCCAAGGATTGTTAACATTGTGGAGTCCCATGTGTAGACAAAACATTGTGCGATCTTCATAAGCAATTCGACAATGTCGACAAACAAAGCAAAAGGGGAATTCAACTTGATCTGTCAAGTTTTCTCCGACCTCTTCTTCCAGATTTCCGTTTCTAAGGTTCATGTTTTCCTCCTCTTCATCCTCCCGATCACTGGTCGAGATAGCCACGCTGTCATCCTCTTCGTCATCTTCATTTTTAAAAGATGATGCCTTTTTCCGCGAAAAGTTAATGGCGAAGCCCCGAGCTAAGTTGCACCGCATTGATTTTATATGCGATCCGCTGGCGTCCGGCGTATTTCCGTTGGAGCAAGACTGCTGCGGAATGTCTTCGGCCACGCTGGGTAAGGTTTGACTGGTTATGGGGGCCGAATGACACTTGGGAGGTAGGTCAGAATTCGACGAGATCGTGGTTGCAGTAGGAGTAATTGTTGAAAGATGGAGTTGCCGGTCCACCGGAGTTGCGGCCTTGTTGAGAGCCGACATCGCGACACTCATGGCATGCTGCATGCTGGAGAAATCCAATGCTGAGAAATAGAGCGGTGCTATCGGTAATTTAGTAGGTCCTGAAGGTTGCTTGCTGGTTGACTCTTCGTTTTGATCAGTCTTCTGTCGTGCTTGCTCTTGGTGTGCGTGCGCTAACATGTGCATTGCCAGAGCGTCCAGGCTAACGGAACGCTCACCACAAAGCCGGCATGTGTAAGGGTCGTTGAGTGCCGAGGAAGTCATACTGATTCCGTTACTGGGAGAACGAATAGAAACTGGCTCGGTGGAGCTGCTGGCCCGGGTCGACATTGTTGAAACTAATGGGGGAAGATTGGCAAACGATCCACTTGAGATGCGCAGAGCCAAGTTATTTCCTGCTGCCGCGGCCGAAGTGGTTATTGGGGCTGTTGGAGATGGGAGACGAACTGTGGGGCGCGTTGAGGTAGGCTGGCCCGAGCAACTTTGGGATCGAACCGAATCCATCATATGCATGGCTAGGGCATCACGATTGGAAAACAAAAGGGAACAGTTTGGACAAGCAAATTGGCCTCTAATTGACTTGAGGGGTAGAGATGGAGATGTCTTATCCTGCAGCAGTATATCATTCGTGTTGATAGCGGTTCGAGATGAATAGTCTCCGTGGATGTAGAAAGGCGCGTATCGGCCTCTGCCTCGTCGGCGACGTCTCACGAAGAAGGAACTCAGAGACATTTGTTCTGAATTGTGATCATAGATAGGACTTGTCTTCTCTAATGATGAATCTTCATTTTCGAGTTTAACTCTTTTTACCAAATTGACGGGACCACTCTGTAAAAAGAAGAAAAAATATTTTTAAATAGTAATAAATAGTTTCATTTTTACAGTGAAAGAGATGTTACGGTAGAATGTGTTAACTTATTAACTTATTAACTTAAATGCAATTAAAAAAGAAAAGGTTACTAATATATATTTTTTTTATTTTTTCAAGTATATTTATATATTTTTGTTTTCATTTTCAATTGAATAAATATAGGATTCCAAAACACATTAAAAACAAAGACTATATACATTACACTATGAAAAATGAATGCGTAGGTATATATATTGTAAACAATATGGTCCACCAACGCTATAATGCAGTTAAGCTATAGGTTTACTTTCTATTGCAAACAGACTGTTACAATATTATAGGTGCGCTTATATATCATAAAAATTCATTAATTATTAACCTAGCAGGCTTGTAATGAGATACAATTTCACACGAAAAAACAAAGAAAGGAAAAGTTTTATTGCTTAAGGGATTTTCACATTATAATATTGAATATAAAATCCTTTTGCCCAACATATCAATAACATAACAATCTATCTGCTCTGTTTTTAGTAAAAAAAGTTACCTATATAACTGTATATTGTGAATTCTTTTTCAGTGTTCCTGGGTGTTTTCTTTAATTTATCAATATTTATGTTTATAAAACAAGAGAATCTCCATGACAAAATAATTAAATAATTAATGAAGTTCCCCTTTATTTTTGTATTAGGGGGTTTATTCTAAACCGATACAAATAAACTGGCATAAAAGAAAAACATTGTTTTCACATTTTATTTCATTCCAATATCAAATAACGTTAACTTTTATTAAAATGAAGATAATGGTATAAGCAAAATATTCGTGACTATATATTTTGGAGGAATATATATACTGAAACACTATATTATATTAAATAATATGAAAAAACTGACATAAATAATTCAATCATGTTATGCGCTCATATGATGAACTTGTTTGAATTAATAAAGAAAGTTTTTTCATCTTGCATATTATACATTAATTTTTCATAGTGTAGGATACACTCATTCTTTGTTTATCCTATTTCTAAAAATGGCAGCATATGATATTAAAAATTCTGTTTTCCAATATTGTAATCTGCGGTGACAGTAGAAATTCTATATAAATTATATAATACACAATCTACTAAAGGGATTTTTCATCAATTATTAACACTGCACTGTCATATTCTAGAATTTCCATCCATTCATTAGATGTGTTATATGCGAGGCTTAAGGATAAAATAATTTGTTTTAAAAATGTATCAATTTTTTATTGAAAATCTTATATTATCGGCTTGTGTATTGTTTTTCCCAAGTCAATCAATTGAAAGCCTGTGAGATACAACAATAATAATTTATCCTCAATAGGCTAAATAATAAATTAAGAAGTGGAAACAATATACAGTATCTATAAAAAGGAAATATGCTATACTATCAATTTATTATGTAGATTTCGACATTTTAGTAAACGTTTTGCTAGCTAGCTATATTAGCTTTATATTTGTATTGAATAGCAATTATATGAATTATTAATGAGTATGGACAATAACTAGGAATATTTGACGACCGGGCAGTTTATGGTGGAATTTATGGGGATACAAACGCACTGTACCTTTATAGCAAGACATATCTTCGTGTGGTTAAGGTTGTTATTTTATGTTTGTTAAATGAGCAAAATAATAATTTAAATCACCCTTTTGGTTCAAATCAATCACTCGTAATTTCATATACCTATAAGCCTTGTGATTATTGTTTTGTATGAACTTTAATTAATTTAAATAATGTTAACCAAATCTTTATTGTTATTAAGTTTTCAGAAGATATGAGCTATTAGCTTATATGTGCACATATTGGTATAAACTTCGGTAAAAAAACTCAGCTTCGAGATTGAGCCCATTTAAAATTTAATATATAATAAATTGCATCATTTTCACATTATACTTCGAACAAAAGGATAATTTATAATGTTTGAATTTTAGCACCGGTGAATGCTAACCTTTTAATTAATATTTTTTAGTTATAAAAATCATATTTCGAATCTAAAACACTCTTATTCAAAATATTTATTGCAGAATTGAGGTTAGTGTTATTGCAAGATAAACATTTCGTTATGAATAATCTACATCCAGAATTTTAAAATATATTCAAAACATATTTTTCTGCACCTGCTTATTTATATTATTATAGTGATAATGGGTTTTCTTTCACACAAGGAGTAATGTAAGAGGAACTGTTTTAATTTAATATTTTTCTTGGGTAGTAGGAATATAGTGTATTGAGTACGAGTTATATAAATATACAAGATGGTTGGAATCCTATTAAATGGTTTTGCCGGGTTCACATGCAAATTTTTCTTTAATTTCATGTTGGTATTAATTAAACTTTTCTTGTAACTTTCGAAACAATATTAGTTTTAAATGATAATTATAGCTATACTTGTTGATAATCATTGATAATTACATCCTTTTTAAGTTTGGACATTAGACATTTTTATAAATTTTAAACTTTCAGTTTGAAAGTTTAAATATTTATAAAATATATTCATACATTTATATAATGTTCTTTTAACATTATAGTTTATATTTTATATTGAGTTTAGCGTATATATTATAGTTCACAAACAATTATTTATATAAAGTATATGTAAATAATTTTTATGGCATCACATAATTATATTACATTTATCTATTTATAAATAATAATTTTAAAATCAATAAAACGTTTCCACATTTTTTATTTCGGACTGAAGGCGCTTTTTTAAAATTTAACCTATCTAATATTGGTTTTTAGTTATGTATATATTTATTTTATTGGTTTAATCAAAGGCCACAAAAATGAGGCAATTCATTTATTTTTATTTATAATACATTTGAATGCAATAATTACAGATAATGTGTCGACCTTTATGGTATTCTTCACACTTGCAGGTCCTCATTGGAATATTCACATAATTTTTCATGATAAACAATTCACTATTTAGTTTTAACACTTTTATAAATCGAAATATTTCTGATTTTTAAAAATGAATTTGACTTAATTATCAATAAAAATAGTTTTTATGAATTAAAAGCACTTAATATTACTTCAAAACTGATCCATTTAAAACATAAATTGTTCAAATATTAATCGAAACATTTTACTTTTTCAAATATATTGATTATATAATCGATATTTAAAAGAAATCCACAGCTCCGTCCACTCACCTGATCAATGTGCTCGTCTTCATCCATCAATAAGGATTTGTTGACCATATTCACAACTGTCGAGCCAGTAGTAGCCATCAGGACAAATGCAGGACAAGTAGATTCTGTGAAAAAAGTATGGCTTCACTGTGAAACAGAAGTGTAGGTATGACAATCCGCGAAAATAGATTCTTTATTCTCTAGTTTCAAACTCGACTTCGTCTGAGTATAGAGTAAGCGGGGTGCTGGTTGAATTAATATTGTCTGACTTCCTCGCTCTTGTTGTGTTGTGTGTGCTGAAGTTTCAGTTTTTCTGAGTTGTTCCAGCGCAATGCAACCAACCGTTCCACTCCCTCACTGGCTTTGACTGTGAGAGTTTGAGCCATATTTCTATGCATAAATGCTAAGCGAAGGATAAATAATTTAGTACCTCCAATCGCCCTCTGAAACACGTACTCTATCAATTATTCAGCCGCTTCAGACACGCAGTGGCCTCGTCAGCTAGGCATCTGGCTCGACTTATGAATTATTAATCACTGTAAATGGAATAATAGATGGCTTTAATAGCAAACTGAACATTCATTATTTACACCGTGGAGCAAACCGAGAAAACCCATGCCATCCGTAGCTATAGAAACCAGTTTTTCGGCAGTTGACACTCCTCTTTCTCTTCTGTCTCCCTCGCACATCGTTATTTGTTTCCAGCTTCAATGCTACCCTCCCCTTTCTTTAACTATACTCTTTTTCCGTCTTCCCACTGCTTTTTCATGTGTTCTCTCACTACATCCCTGTTCTTCTCTCCCTGATGGCTGTTCTCCCCTGTAAATATATATATCCACTCTCAGCGCGTGGCACATGCTGACTTTTAAGTTACAAATATATCAAAATATAGCGCAAACTTGTAATTAAAACTGTCTATATAGCAAAAATGCATTGTTTAAAGAATTCATATCCAAGGCCGCGTAGGGACTGTATAAGCTGACTAATATAATAGAAACAAATATGATTTTTGCCGATTTCATTCTTATTTTGTCTTTGAATCTGATCGGAGAGACGACTTGGGAGTTAAATCTAACATAATAGCATAGTAGTTATATCTTCTCCGCTTTCAGGCGAGAAAAGAAGAAGAAGAAGTGATAAATAAAGTATCGGTATATTCCACGACACCCCAGCTTTGTGTATCTATGTGTCAAGCACACATAAAACGCTATGTTTTATTATGCTGACAAATTCCCATTAACTATTCAGAAAAGAAAATAACGTCTCTCAAACGCACATCGATATTATTCACCCGGCTCTCGGTCAAACTTCCCTCTTCTTGCAACAACGTCTTGGGGTTCTCCCTCAAGGTTCTCGTCCGCTCGCCCGCCCTCTTTTTCTCACTCTCTATGCGTGCATCTAAAGCATATGATATCATAATATAGCCCGAAACACAATGAACGTCTAACTTAATATGCTAACTATATAATTCGAAAATATTTCAATGAAAGGAATAAAGAATAATGGATATTCGAAGGGAACAAAATAGAGTAAAATGTGTCAGTCATTGTCGGTACAATAGGGACTATACTGACTGTCACCAAAGTCGCTCATAAAAAATTAAGGGACTGCTTATATATATATACCTATCTTTATATTTAAGAAGCGTCACTGCATATTTAATTAAACATATATATTGATTCAGTGAGTATAGTAATTGCCTACACCATAATATATTTGTATATAATGCTTAAATTTTTTTATCTAATATCAGACATAAAATATAATTTTGATTAGATAGTTTAACAAGTTAACATAGATAACATAGTTTAGATTAACTCTTTTAAATGTTTATTTTTTGTTATAAAGCAACCATATTTAGATATTTATTTGGTATTTTTTTCTAAGATATTAATTCTATAAAAATTTTATGAAAATAAATGCCTCGACTTATATTCCGCATAGTATTATTTATTTTACTGATATATAGCCAACCAAATTCATTACAAAACAATTTTTTTCTAGATATAAACGTTTGTATAAAATACCTACATGTACTTTTCCAAAATCAAAACTCATATCAAATTTTTCTATGTGACGGCCTAACAAATAATGTATTATCTATTTATCTAATTACCTATATAGTAAAATTATTAAGAGTTTCATATAATTCTATTCCTGTCTATCTCCTGATACTCTCGGAAGAGATGGCAGGGACACTCTCGGAAGAGATGACAAAAACACTCTCGGAAGAGATGACAGGGACACTCTCGGAAGAGATGGCATGGACACTCTCGGAAGAGATGACAGGGACACTCTCGGAAGAGATGGCATGGACACTCTCGGAAGAGATGGCAGGGACACTCTCGGAAGAGATGGCAGGGACACTCTCGGTAGAGATGGCAGGGACACTCTCGGAAGAGATGGCAGGGACACTCTCGGAAGAGATGGCATGGACACTCTCGGAAGAGA
>JAUZNC010031658.1:0-20464 GCA_034780395.1 Vannuccia rotundouncinata
CCCCTCTACAACTGCAACACACAGAACTCTCATTGCCCCCTCTACAACTGCAACACACAGAACTCTCATTGCCCCCTCTACAACTGCAACACACAGAACTCTCATTGCCCCCTCTACGACTACAACTACCAACACCACGTATTATTATTATTTGCTGCAACAACTAACTCCCGATTATCAGTCACGTCCCTCAATCAAGTTTGCCTCACTCTACAAGATTAATTTAATACCATAAAAGTTTCTTCACATCCGGAACAACCTAATAACCTCAAAATTCATCTTTTGCTTTATTACAAAGAACTTAATAACAGAGCAATGTTTGTATGAAAGCTAAATCAAGGGTTTACTAATTGGAAAAAGAATCAGCTCCGATTTCAAGAAAATCGAAAATCGAAAAACGAAGTTTCCTTTATTGGCTGGGCAATCTCAAGTGAGGGTGAGACATTATCAAAGGAGGTACAAAATGAAAAGGTTAGAAATAGAAAGATCCTCTTCACTCCTTTACAAAAAGAAAACTTTTATCAAGACTATAGGGATTGCTTTTCAAGGTAGTGTAATGATATACTGAATATAATTTTGATCAACTTTTAAAATCACCCCGGATTAAAGATTGGCTGAGAGACAAAATACATTCTAATTGTCTTATGATATCCAAAATGAGATGATAAATATTACAGCAACCAACATTATACGTGACAGGTTTAATTAATCTTGTTCCATATGAAGATTTTATAGGATTTTATGACATCGAAAATATTAATGCTATTACTATAACAAATTATAATCAAGGATAAACTTCCCGTACAAAATCGGAATCCCCCAACTCATTATATAATAATTGTTATGGGCATTCTCTTAGTTTGGCTGTCCATAATGTAATAAAAGGATTATGTCTTCATCATACAATGGTTACTACAAGAAAATTTGTAAACTTATACAATTTTTGTCTAAACTTCAACCAGTTTTAACAAAATTAAAACAAGAAAAAGACTGTTATGCTCTAGGATTTAAGATACTGTGTCCAATAACATGGACAGTTCAAACTGAAAGTCTGTCAGGGGGGCTTGAAATATGGACCACCAAATGAAATGTATGTCTGGATAGCAAACTCCATTCAGAGACGAGATCATATATTCTTTGATTACAAAGTCAGGAGGCCACAGTCATTTTTTATAGGGGATTATGTCTTGAATAAAACATTTTAGTCATACTCATAACCTCACGAGATCAAAAAGGTCGAAAAGCGACACAATATGTTGCGATATTTCTTCGTGGTATGGGTACTGAAGAAAACTTATTTGAAAATTTACTAAACAAAAAATGTATTATTCTAAATTTAGAATTGGGCCCCTTCATTATATATAACGCTCCAAGGCCCCTTATATATAAATAAATATGATTTTTAATTCAATAAGAATACTAATATTGAATAATAAAGAATTTGCTTCATTAAATTATTTATGAAAAATCGTACAATACACAGAATAGAATAAATTATTCATAAATACTGAAAACTTATTTCAAGTCATAATCATCCTAAACTGGCTATTGATCAATTAACGTCCAATCAGTTTAACCAACCGTTTGGTATTACAAAGCGTATACGTAGAATAATATGAATAGAATGGGTCTATCTTATACGTAACAATTTATATTATTTAAAAGTTGCAGCCAATTGGATACTATATAAGATCGTATATAGCATATATAGGAATATATTTTATGAAGGGTTATTTTATAACAATATTAGAATTTTTCAGAATATTTCATGTTAGATTAATGTGTAGGTAATTGATAAATGATAACTGATAAATGTAACACAGCAGATTGTTACCGATTTCGAGTATAGCTAAATTCGAATAATATATACCTATATATATAACTCTCAGGGGCGTACACAACATTTTGGAAAGGGGGTCAGATATATGCTACGGGGTGACATGACTAGCGACCTATAAACACCGCGGCGAAAAATTTTGGAATTTTTAATTGGTACAGTGCAGTAGAAAGCTTATTATTGCTACAGTATAAAACAGCGTCTAATTAGAAATTTTCAAAGACATAATTAGGAGCACTTCGTTTTTTAAGCTAAGCTATTTAAGATTGAAAAGTCGATTTCAGTTATGTAATATATTGTATACAGAGTAAATTGTAAATTTAAAACGTTATCTCAAATGAAACAGCAAAATCAGTCAAAAACTTATGTACACTAATCATTATAAACCAAATTTCTAAGAAGAATTTTCCTTGGATGTAATTGAAAAACTGTTATGCCACAGAACCATAGTCCACAGAATGATCACGGTGAATATTCATAATTGCCAATGACAACAAGCGTTGTTCAGTTGACATTGTTGAGCGCATCCAAGTTCTTAACCGTCTCATAACTGAGAAGGTTCTTTCACATTCTGATGATGTCACCGGCAGTGTAGCGGCTATCTTCGATATAACGAAAAGATTGGGATAACGATGTTCATTGCATTCTTTTATAGCTTTAGCTAAGGTTGACGGGTGAGCTTTTCAGAAGCAGTCTGGTACTTTAACTTCCAGAACATCAGTTCCTGGTCGATGACTTTGTAGTTCGGGAGATCCTCCTCGTATTCGTCTACCACATAATCTAATTCTGTCACGTGATCATCAGCCGTTGAACACAGAACTGATGGTACCAGCAAGAGCAGTTTTGAAGCATACACTGAAAACTTATTGAATCGAAAATCATTTCAGAAATGAATATATCGAGTAGTGGAATTTCCATGGCACGTTTGTAATATTCCTCTGGGGTAGTTTCTGGTACATTGTTGCGATTCATCTGCCGTAACGCAACTCGAGCGGTTATTGAAGTGACAAACAATGTCTGACAGCATATTTGGAACACCATCATAGCACTGGCCGTCACCATCACAGTTTTGCTTCAATTCCCTTGCTTTTAAAGAAACCTAGATTAACATTGCGATTATGCCCATAAATTATTCATTCTCTCGAGGTACGCTTTAAAAAATTTCTTCACTTTTAAAAAGGGCATTTTATTTAAAAGAGGAATCGTCCGCACCCAACGACCCCCCCTCATGTGTACGCCCCTGACTCTGTTAACTCAAATATCATCTTATTGTTTATCATTATATGTGTTGTTATAAAAAATTATCTGAATTTGTTTTATTTTTAGTCTTATTTCATAGAAGATATAAAGAACTTTAAAAATGAAAAAAGTATAACTTGTAGATGATTAAGATATATATAATATAAACCGCAAAGATCAACATTTAAATTATATATACCGTTATAAAGTGCGTTTTATAATAAATTTAACAATTAATACTATATGGTTTACATTTAAAATATATTTCAAATTTAAATAGATACTCTAATCTATGAAAATAATTGATTAAAAAACGCTGTTTTCCCTAAGTTGACACTCTATGGTTAATATCTAAATTAAATACTGTATAATTTTTAGTTTACGAAATCAATTATAAAAAAAAGAACTTTATTCCGGTACAGCCTATATTAAATACAATCGTTTTGTGATTCTCTATTCTAATTAAATACAATATTAGATTTGGGTATATTATTTCAAATATAATTTAAAAAAAAATAGTATGAGTAATTATTTTATCCCAATCATCGTTATTCCTTTAAATAAAGGTTAAATGCTTTTGTGATTATTATCTACCCTATTGAGAAAACAAGACGCAATGAATTATTGAAGATCACATCATTGTTTCTCCACTCAAATTGTGTTTGAGTCAAGCTTTACATAATTCAATTGTTTTCTTTCAGTTGCCATGGTGATTTTCAAGCAGATGTTGATTTTGTGCCCACTTATTTAGACTACCTATACTATAATTGTTGAATAGCCTAATTCCACACACTGTGTAAAAACAAGTTTACTCCATCGAGAATATATTTGAATAATAAATGTTTTATTATACATCTCTGCTGGTAGCTATGAAGGTTCCTTGTAGAAACCAACGTTTTACAGGTTATTACAATGTATAATGAATTATTTATTTATAAAGATGATATATTGTGATTTAAAACTTTGAAAAATGAATCAAATTTTTTAACATTGGAATAGTTATTGTGAAAATAACCTGACAAAGGACCAAAATAAGGTCCCACTTTTTTTTATATAATATTCGAGAATAAATTTACTACAAAATATTTATATTTTAAAATAATCAAATATGTACATGGGATCACAGAGTTTTGCTGGACAAATTATACTAATTCTACGTTGTTATCAAACAAAAAAGATGTATAAACAATCCGTGCACATAAAAATAATTGTTTACAAGGTTAGGGCATTCTTACAGGTAATTACAAAAATACTTCTCTACTCTCTATCTTCCTCACCCACACTGACAATCTACTTCTTGGGATTGTCCTGTAGTAGCCACCATATTAGCTAATTCTTCCTCCATTGCAGTTTGCTTTCGTATCGCCTCTTCTTTGCGCATCTTTCGAAAGTCCATGGACTCGTTTGTCTGACATTCGCGGCGATATTGCACTGCGTTCTGACGCGATATTTGAACATTGCCCCTGGACGGGTCGTAGTTGAAGGCTATGACGTTCTCCATCTTGTTCCAGCGGGCCCTGTCGTCATTCCATTTGGGGAGGATCTTGCCGTGTGCATGGATACAGTCTTTTTGATGGGCTTGTCGACCGGGGGGGTGAGAGAACACACGAGGACAACTACACTTGCCAACACAGGGCCATGGCATTTTATTATCGATTAGTTCTGTATAAGTTCAATAAAAGTGAATTAAAAAAAGCAGAAAATGAAATAGAATTGAATAGTTTTTTCTATACTATAGTTTATACTATCAGTGGAACTACTTTGAACCAAATAACGCGGTTACACTGTTTGGTTACTAGGCAACAGTCGCTTGTTGTCTTCTAGTTCGATGATTGGTCAGTTCATAGCGAAGGATGTTTGTATATGTACTGACTAATTTATGAAGGAATACACTCTGCGTTCTTTTACAATTCAGACATACATATTAAGTACATTTATAATTGCAAGTCTCCGCTTCTCCCTTTACCTTTTGTCAAGGCTGATTGAGCATAATCAATGGGTCGTATTGCACAGGTCGTTCTTTAATGAAAAGCAATACTTTACTTAATACAAAAGATATCATCACTGAATAATTTCTATACTGATAGACAGATGGGTATCGTTTATGCTTTAAAGATTATTTCAAATATTTAATTAGGAATATCGTACATTTATTCACACTTTATAGTGAATTTATAATATATATTAATTGTATTGTATTTTAATTTTAACATATAGAGGAGTTGTAAGTCAAAAAAACTAATTTTGAACATGTATGTAATTGAAATATATTTATATAACTTAAAAATGTTTTTAACAATTTTTGGCCATATATTATGGATATTTAGTATCAAAAAGTGAAATGAAATAGTTATAACCTTACAATTGTAGTAAGGATTTTCGGCAATTTACTCAAATTAGTTTATAGTTTTTTATACTGTACTATTGTCATTAAAGACTTAAACTAACTAACCAAATTTAAAAAATGAATTAAAATTAAATTGAATAAACGTTTACAATATTTAAAATTATCCAAATCTTTTAATTGTCTTCTAATCCATAAAATTTTGGCCCTGCAGGTATTCATAATCTCATCGAACTTAAAGAGGTCGCCCTCTATAATTCACCATCGGTATAATAAAGTAATTTACATTTGTTTACATTAATGTATATTCCAATGGATATATTCTTTTAATTTCTAATACCATTATTTATTTATCAATCTATAAAATTTAATTTTTGTGATTTTATTATTCAGATTTTGGTTATAAAAATTCTTGTCAATAATACAAATATGTTTATTTAACTGGAATCTTCTATAGAAATTTAAAAAATGGTCTTGAAAGTTCCGAACATAATAATAAGAAAGTTCTGTGAACCTCTTGTCGCTTCGTCGAATATTTAAAAAACGCCAATTAAAACAAAAGAGCGGAGGCCAATCCCCCTCTACCCCCCTTCCACCCCCCCACGCCCCCCGCCGAATAGCAGAATATTTAAGTTATATTACTAAATTATTTATACTTTTTATTTGTATGTGTATATTTTTAATTAAGTATCTTTTAGCCCTTTTTGTACAGATGTGTGGTGAGGTATGCGGCCGAAGGAAATTTTACTAATAATTTATCTTAATCAAATATAATTATTAAATAATTTTATTTTTATAATAAATTAATTTAATCAAAAGTATACTTATTCTTTTCCAATTATCCAAATCAAACACAATTACAATATAACAATAACGAATAACAATTACAATATGACATGCACAGAAAACCCAAAACAGGGTAATAAATTGTCTTTGTCTCGTAACGACCTATTTTTTTTAATATCCAATATTTTTTTCTGGTAAAACTATTTCTCACTCATATAGGTAACGCTAACAACGAATAAGCAAAGCAATTTTCCAATTCGAAATAGCATATCATATCATGGAATTTAATAAAATTAGAAGAATTCGCTAATCTACTGATATGTTACTATGATATTATGATATAATGTACAATTTTTTATTTTTATTTTTCATCAACAAAATCCATTTTATTTAAATCAAAAATTAATAACTCACTACTATTTTAAAATTAAAAACAGTAAATTTTAAATAAATGATTTAGCATTATTTTTATTGTTTAACAGACAATGATGATACTACTTGCAAAATTGTAGAGCTTTTAAAAATATTAATTCATAGATGTATAATAGATAAATAAATATAATAGAATAGAATAAATGTATTATATATGTACATTATATAAAAATATATATATATATATCGCCTGACCGCATATCACTCCACCCTGGTAGTCCGCACGTTTAGCGTGCTCCCTCAAGGCAGCTCTGGTTGGTGGAATCGAATCATAAGTCCTCAGCTTGCGGGCAAAGAGATCCAGCCTCGCCTCGTTGACACAGCTAACTGCACTGGAGCGGTCGTACATTACGACAACGAACTTCTCCAGTTTCTGCAGGTCATCATCGGAAACTTCTTGCAGACAGTTGCTGAGTTTCTTGAAGGTTTCGGTAACATCCTCACAGTCATTCCATGTCTGCCGTGCAGATCTTTTGCATTTGCCACGGAAACCAAAGACCACATCACATCCCGTGAAAGCATGGAAAAACAAGATATCCCGGACCTTCTCCGGCCCTATTGAAAAAAACCACCTCGTGAACAGGTGAACCTCGCTCCTTGTCAATACGCTATCCACAACTTTTGTAGCCCAAGCTCTTGTAAGGATGGCATTGTCGAAACTGCTATAACGACGACATCAGTGTCATTTGCTTTAATAATAATGGACTTGCTACCTTGCGACGTTGTATCCCTGGCATGTACAAACACTCTGGTGTCATCCTCCTCATGGGAGCACGGGGCCACGGCTTCCAGGGACCTGATTTTGTTGCTGATGGCATTATCTCCCCTTGTCACGTTGATGGTGCTTGTTGTGTCAACATCACGCATTTTGTCTGCGAAGAAATTAAATAGGTCTGTCTTATTGCTAGTAGTAGTAGTATTACTATATATATTGTTCAAGTAGCATAACGATAATTGTTCTATTTCTAGTGTATTAGAGAACCATTATAATTTTCAGACTTATTAAAATAATTTAAAATTTATTCTATGTTCTTGTTTATAAAAAAACATTTTGAATAAACTATGAAAATATTAAAATTATCTTTTGCAGATATAAACAAACTTTACACTTTATAATAATAAAAATGTAAAATATTTGATTAGACGTGAATATTGTTTTTTATATTTAGTAAAATCATAAATCTGAGAGTTTCTTCCAAAGATAAGACCGATTAAAAGTATTAAAGTTGCCGTAATACTCATTTAACAGTATCCATACCGGAGGGTTCAGCCCACCTCCCCCCGCCCTGATTCAGCCCACCCCTTTCTTCTACTTTCGATGTCATTTTTTATTGAACAATTTGAGTATAGTAAGCTCTCGTGACTTTTCCTAAATGAAGTTTTAATACTTTTAGCGCAAAAAAAATCATGCATATACCCATGTGGATGATTGTGAATGCGGTTCCATAACCGTCATCCCAAATTTTCCAACAAAAAATATGTTTTTTTATCCGGTATAATTGAAATCGATTACCTATACTTTGAGGGGTGGCTATTAGGGAATTATATTTCATTGCTAATACGCAATGAATCACCAATACACACACTATAATATTGAGACACTCAGTACTTCATTATATAGTAAATTATTTCTATTAATATTGAAAAAAAATGTTTTCCCCTTTTTCAGTGTACTTAAAATAACCGTAAGTTTTTTATTTTCATAAATTTTTTTTGTTGTAAAAAGTCATCTGTATATCATATTGATTTTAACTAGGTGCTACTTTTCATCACTATAGTGCACTGCTAAAGTAGATTTCAATAGGGGGGCCGAATCAGCCCCCCCGACCTTTATTTTTTTATTAAATATTCCTCTATCTGACTCACTCTGCCAAATTATAAAATATTACGTAATAAAACAAGGAACATTTTTTGATTCAGTATTCTATGATATTCTAAGATTGGTTGTTGTTTGTTGTAATTGATGATCGGTCGTTGGTTGTTGCAGCAAATAGTAATAATGCGGTGGTGTTGGTTGTTGCTGTTGTAAAGGGGGCAATGAGAGTTCTGTGTGTTGCAGTTGTAGAGGGGGCAATGAGAGTTCTGTGTGTTGCAGTTGTAGAGGGGGCAATGAGAGTTCTGTGTGTTTCAGTTGTAGAGGGGCAATGAGAGTTCTGTCTGTTTCAGTTGTAGAGAGGGCAATGAGAGTTCTGTGTGTTGCAGTTGCTTTTGCCTCAAAATACTACTGCAAGTAGCATAGTCAGTTTTCCTCTGCACACTATATAGTGGGTGACACACATGTCCACACTTTGCAACCTCTTAACTCAGTCTTTGGGCTCAAGACCTGCTCCCACGAGATACCTGGCCACTTATCTGGCGGGCCGGCGGTAGGTTGCTTAATCCCAATTTATTGTGAGCATTTTTGAAACCCCGATCACCAAAGAGCCTAATTGAGTGTTGGAGTGTTGTTGTTTGTTTGTTTTTTTGTTAAACAGTCGTGTCAGGATAACCTTGACTTCCTTGACTTCCTTCCAAAATTCGTTCACTTTGATTAGGGGGTCAACCAAGTCACAGACCGAAGAGATGTTCCATTTCGTCCGGATGTTGTGGATCGCTGGGCATTCTTCTGTGAGGTGCTTGGTGTCCTCTCTCGGTTCGTTGCACATTTTACATTCTTCTATCGTCACTTGCCCTAGTATGCGGTGCATGTAATGACGAAGTTATGTGGAGTGGCGCAGTCTGAACCTTCTCAAGCTGATGATGTCTTTTTTTCGAGTTTCTTCTCTCCGTCTTCTTGTATTTTGCCTTTGGAGTACACTTCTTTCAGATAATCGCTTTTGAAAACTTTTTTATGTTTGAGGCTGCTTTTGATCTTCGCTTTCGCCACTTCCAGTATCCAGCTCTTATTACTTTGGTCTTTCTTCGCAGCTTCTTTCGCTACCTGCTCTGCCGCTTCATTTCCTTTGAGACCATAATGGCTCGGGATCCAGATCATGTCGATCTTCTTGTGCTGGTCGTTAATCTTTGATAGCAGCATTTGAATTTCTTGCATGACACTATTCTTGTCTTTAAAGTTCAATCATCTGAGCGATTCGAGGGTTACATTCAGTTATACTGTCAGTTACAATCAGAGCCTTCTTGTATGTTTCCGCGTTTGAGCTAAGCCATCTGAACGCGTTGTTCAGGGCGTACATCTCTGTCTGGTAATAAGAACAGAATTTTCCAGCCGCTTCTTTGATAGTGTGGATGACGTCAAAGGAGATGTCAGTTTGTTTCACAATCACCGTCGCTGCGCCCCCATTTTCGTTGCTGTTCTGACCCGAGACGTCAGTGTATATAACATTATCTTTGTCCACTCTATACTTTTCGACTTTTTTCTCGCCCATATTAAGGTTTTCTGTGGCTATGTTGGTCTTATTTCCTTGTTGTATCGATCGTCAGCTGCCCTCTGTTAATCCAAGGTGGGCTAGCTTGGGAGTTTCATCACACTTGCTCTCGCCGACTTTCTCCATTCCTTATTTTTCAATCTCTTCTTGACCTACGACTCGGTGATCTCCTTTCTGGGGTTGTTCTTGTTGCTTCGATGACTCTTCTCAACCGCCATCACTGCTGTGATCGTGTTTTTTTCCTGGATGGTTTGGAGACCTGCTTCAATGAAGACAGCTTCTGTTGGGGACGTGCTAGTTGCCATATTTTGGATCTTTTCCAGCTTTCCATCTTCAGTCTTCGATAACCACGGATACCATGCGGCTGCTCCATATTACAGTATCGATCTGATCAAGGTAGGCCTTGTTTCAAATTGTTCACCTTGCCAGGGGTGTTATCGAATTTGACCTAGGTTTTGCGTTGAGCATCATTTTTTGGACCCATTTGGTGATGTTGTGTCCGATGTTCATTTGGAACATTTTCCATATCGAGCAGCACCTTGACCATCTTTTCCTTGTTCTCAAAACCATCTGGGATATTCTGGGATAATCTAATAGCTGGTCTTCAGCACTTCTATTTGGTCGAAATCTCGCTTTTTATCAAGAAGGAGAATGTTGTTCTCCAGCTTGTAAATGAGCCTCTTGTTGAGGATTCTTTCAAGAAGTTTACTGATGGTGAACGTCAGACAAACTGGTTTGTAGGAGCTGATAGCTGCAGGATCTTTGTCTTTCCTGAGGAGGAGAATGATTTAACCCTTTCACCAGTATTAAGGCACCTTGGCTTCGCTCAACGAGTTATTAAACATGTCCAGCATGCACTTAATCATTTTGTTCGGCAAATACTTAATGAATCTGGGGTGGGTGCGGTCCGGTCCGGCAGCCTTTGTTTCATTGATTTCATGGATCGCTGTTCTGATCTCTTCTTTCACGGTCTTCTTCTTCTTGTTTAATATTTTTGAAGATTTTGCTGATGTTCTGTCTTATCTTCAGGTCTTTCCTGGCGATTTTCAGATTGCTAACTCTCGTGTATTCGGATATGAACGCAGACGCCTTGCTTGTGTGTATAGCCTACACTTTTGTGTTCGATGATTGTGTCTTTATCACTTTTAGATTTGTCGCCTTTTAACCTCTTCAGCAGTTGCCACATTTTTCCATAGTTGCTAAACTTCTTCACTTTTTCGATCCACGTTTCTCTTCTCTTCTTTTTTTATCTGGTTTTTGACTTTTTCCTTCTTACTAGAAATTTATTCCCACTTATTACTTCTTCTTTCATGAGTTTGTCTCTCCTATCGATTTCGTCTTTCTCATCTTCGTCAAGGATAGCTTCATTGTGGGACCTAATTCTCTTGATACCTATACATTTCTTCGCCGTCTTCAAGATGGATTCTCTTATCTTCGCCTCCAGTGTGTCCACTCTTGTTATGTTCTCTTTGCTGATCTCAGCTGCTTCTTTGTCAAGTTCATATTTGAATTCGTTCCAGTTAGCCTTCTTGCATTGCCAGGTATATTCATGTCTTATATAGGTTGTCAATGGGTTTTTCGCTTTTCAATTCTATACCAATCGGCAAAAGGTCCAAGGTCCATTTTTGGATTGCTTTTCATTTAAATTCTTGGTGGACATTTTCATGACATATTGACAAATCAGGCGTAGACCTTCTCTTGGTTTCTCTTTTCATTCTGGTGGTTTTACCATCATTCTACCATCTTCAAACAGTTCGGCAATAGTCTCGCATCTTTTGTCTTCTCTGGCATCATTGTCCCACAATTCATGGTGGCCATTGAAGCCGCCTAGCGTAAGCCATTCCGTAGTTGTGGGTAGTTTCCTAATGGTGTTGAGGATATTTTCATGTTCTTTGTTACAGCTATTCACTGGCGGGATGTAGACGTTCAGCAAGTTCCATAATTTGTCTTCTCTCAGCCTGATTTGATTTTATCCTCAGGATCTTTAAATACCTCGGTGTTTTTCATCTGATAAAGCAGACCTTTCTTCATAAACATAATTAAGCCGACTCCTCTAGAGTACTTATTTTCTGTCCCTTGTCTAAGACGGTCTTTGCGGATACTATTATAATTGGGCAAGTCTGGAAAGCAAGTGTTGTTGTTGCAGTTCATTCATTTCTCTGGAAGCGATGCAGGATTGAGCTAACATTCCAGGTACCCTTGGGGCTATGCCCCCCCCTTCACTTTCCAGTCCCATCAGTTCCCAGTGATTTAAATATTTTTGAAAGTAACTTTCTACTTTCTTTTGGGTGTGTTGTTCCGTTTTCAAATGTATGTCCTCTCCAGTTCGAGTCTAGGGCAGTTCATAAATATGTGCTCGATAGTATTGTCGTCTTCACCACAATTGCAGGTACCATTTTCTTCTTTTCTATTAGGAATTTGTAATATTTGAATTCTGTCGTGTGTCCTGTTCTGATTCTTGAGTATGATGATCTTATTGTTTTGTTCCAATTCTTTTCTACTTCTGTTTAGGTCCTCTTCTGTTCCCGTATATATCTAAAGCTCGTTTGTGTGTTATTACCCACTTTCTTCTTCATATTTTCGCTTTTATTAGTCCAGTTGTAACTGATATATTAGTTTGATTCATTTTTGTTCCTTCATTCGATAGCCTGCCTCACTGCTTCTTCATAATCTTTAATATTGGTGTGTGAAGGTATTCATGGTATGTTGATTTTGTTTCTTATTTCTATTAGTTTTGTGTTTAATTTTGTTGAGCCAGAAATCTTGTTCTTTCCAATTGATACTTTCCACTGATGATACAAGTGATAGGCAATCTGTGCAGATTAGTATATTTTTGTTTTCTTCTGGAGTTTTGTCCATTCAAGAGCATGTAGGTGTGCTACAGATTCTCCTGTGTATGAAGAGCAAAATTTTCCCACTGGGTTCTTTTCTTCATGTATCATTTCTCCTTCTTTGTTGGTCACGGAAATTCCTGCACCTCCATTTTCCTGTTTTTCATATCTGTGTATATATTTATGTCCATTTTTAAATTCGCTATCTGTTCTTGTGTGATCTTGTGTAATTTTTCTTCTCTGTATCCATTTTTCTTTTTGTTTAGTTAAACTTTTTTAATTGTTATATTTGGGAATGTTATCCAGAGTGCTGTAAGAATTGGGTTGGTTTCTTTGTGTACTTTTGTTTCGGTTTTCATTCTAGTTAACAAGCTGTGTCGCCATTTTTCTCTCGTTTTGAGTCTGGGTTTTATGTCCATTGTGATATTTTTTTCTGGCATCTTGTATTGGGAGTTTTTATATCTATCATATTATCAATTTATTTCGTCATTTTGTTCCATATTTCTTCCAGTGGTTCTATTCTAGTTTCTAGATGTTGAAGATCTACTAGGCAAGTTAGTACCAGCTGTGGTACGTCTCCTAGGGCTGAGTTTTTCATTGTTTGTTAGACATGGTGTCCATCTCGTAGACGCGTATTCAGGTACGCTTTTTATGTATTGTATGTATTCTCTTATTTGGCTTTCGAAGTTGTTTCCCCATTCTTATCCTGATAGATGTTTTAGTATGTTAATTCCCTTTTCCGCATCTGTTTATAATTTTGTTTGCATGTTTGTTGAATCTCATCTCGTTGTCTATAGTAATTCCCAGAAATTTGTATTCTTTCGTTGTGTTTATCGTTTTGGGTCCCATGATGCATCCTTTTTGCTTGTGGAGATCACCATCAGCTGTGACAGTTGATGATTCAATTATTATGAGTATAGGTTATTGCATTTGACAGTGTGCTGGTGGTTGCAGCAGTGAATAATTTTTTTCTTTTAAAAATAGGGGCTGCCCCGCTTCTCCGCAGCTCCTGTATAGGTACATTTTGTTTTATTTGTAGAAAGTTTCATTTTAATTAGCGTGATCTAAATTCTAGGACACATAACTTATTATATAAAAGACATCCAACTGCCAACCGATTTCTAAGTAGGTAGGAGGTACTTTCTGAAACCACGGAGTTTCAAAAATGTCATTTTTCGTTCTTCTTTACTTTTTCTTCCCACTTTCTTCTCTTTTTTATCCTCTCGACCTCTTGTTTTCTTATTTTGTGTCTTTATACTTTCTGTAAAAGTGTCCCCCATATGTTTGTGGTATTCAATAGGTAAGGCTATTATTATCTACCTGTGTAGTCCTATAATTATGGTAAAAGGCCGATAGCTCTCCTCCAAGCATGTCTATAATGCTATATGGCCTTAAAATGGGGTAGTTTTTGCAAGTCTGTAACTCTAGAAATATTCAAGCTTTAATATACAACTTTGCAATGTATAAATGACCCAAATTTACACTAATATTGTGTATTTATATAAATCATTCTCTGAAAATATCTATGAAGTATAAATTTTATATATCTTTTTGTAGATATTTAAAAGATGGTTTCGAAAACTTTCGAAATTTATAAACCGAGCTTTTTATGTTCTTTAAAGACCGATTAAACTTTTAATTTCTGTTATAATATATGCATAAATATAACAATTTGAAGTTTACCAATAAGAAATGATCCTAATTTTTCATGTGTGGGAATTAAACCAATCTCATTTTAATTTAATAATAATGTAAATAGTAATTTTGATAATTAGTAATAAAGCAAAACACAAACTTCATTTTTAATATGGCAATTTATTACTTATACAACATTTGAAAATATAGATATTTTATAAAAAACAATAGTAATACTTCTCAAAAATATATAATTGATTTTCTTATTAAAGCTAAAATAATACATAAAGAAATGTTAAATATTGAGAGTTATGTAAAACGATTAAAGGTTTAGAGCAATAGTTTTTAGATGGACAAAGGAAAGGTTTTGGACAGTGCAAAGATTCTTGAAGGTTAGCCAAGATTAACTCTCTTAGTAGCTCGAAACTGACACACAGGACAAAAATTGTTTACATTATTGATGCAAGTGTCACAGAAGTGGTGTCCACAGTCAATCAAACATTTCCATTCACTTTTTTGACAACTTTGACATTTCGACTGAAGAATGAGATACGAAATATGTAGTTATAGAAGAAAATGTTTGTGCTTCGAAATTCATTGAAGTAAAAATATTTTTCATAGATTAACTCAGCTATATCAAAAAATGTTACCAATAGTTTGGATTGTAAATAATATTTGGAATTGCATAGAATTGCAAACTTTCATTTCTGAACACTTAAAATTGTAGAAAAACAAACGAAATTTTATTTAGTTTATCCTAATATAAAATAATTAAAATACTATTTTGTCAAAGAAAATATCAAAAAGGTAGATTTTATTAAAAAGAAATACTTTAAAAATGAAACTTATGTATCCATTGTAAATATTTATTATTTTATAATATTATAGGGTACTTCAGTTAGAAAAATACGCAATTAATTGTTTTTTTAATCTTTTGATATCAATACCAAAATAATAATTCTTAAAATAATTTAATATTAAAAAATGCATAGATGAATACCATAACAATGAATTTTATCAGAGATTAGATAAAACATACGTCTTTATCAGCAAACAGAAGTTCCATGATTAGTTTATCAGAAGAAGTTTTGAAATACTCTTGGTATGTATTTTCGTCAGTATTTGTTCTTTTATCTGGAACGTGTTTCTGATTTTCAGCTTCAAAAGTATTCTGGAAAATGATTGTATTGTATTTTTAGCAGTATTCTAATTAATTTTTTGTATTTATTACCGGTAAATTTGTATTATGTGCCCCTAAAATATATCTTATCGGGACTCTCGTGCTTATTTTGTTCTTCTAATCAGGACATCAACTCTTGATTAGTCCTGATTAGATATATATGTTTCAACAAATTCTAAAACAAAATATCTTATCGGGGCTGTCCTGATTAGATAGTTTTTTTATAACGCATAAAAGCTTACATATGTCCCGATAAGATATGTATTATTGCAAATATAAATATTATAGAAAATGTCTGCAAAATTAATGTTATCTATCGTCTATTAAATGTTAATTAAAAAAAACATATTATTATTTGAAAATAGTGTCTGGTGCGCGCCTTTAGAAATATTACATTTTGTTTTCATTTTCGTCAGCTATTTACGTTAAAAAAGTAAGTTTATATTAATATAGTTCTGTCATCTGAACTCGTCAGGTTCATAATTCATAATTAGTCCCCAACTTCTGAACACCTTAATTCGCCAAATATTATTATTTGGTGTGCATTGTTTTAGAAATTCTATTCTATTGAATTGTTTTCGAGTTGAAATATTGCTTGTGACATAAAAGATCATCGGAAATCCAATTGATTTAAATAAAGGTAAGGCTACATTTTGGGGACGAATTTTTGAGATATGTGTTGAACCATCATGTTATAAATTTTTTTAAATACTAAAAAATTAACTTGTGACCTTATATACAAAAGTTTATCATAAATCCAAAGATTTCACATAAAATATTTTTTAAATTTAGGCAATTTTCCATTATATTGATTTTACCATCATATGTGAAAATTACAGAAAATTCTTTAAAATTTCCTCGTGACCTTGTACTATGGTTTGTCATAAATCTGATGAATTATGAACCTGACCATATAGCTACAAAAGTATAAAACTCCATATATAAAATAATATTGCAACACATTAAAATTGAAAACTAACTTATTTTGAAAAGGTTAGTACAATTTAAACTGCAATAACAGTGTCAATGACTAGGAGTATTATTAACATGATGATTGTCCCCTATCCCTGCTCAAATAAAAAAATATGGGATTTTCATTCTGATAATTTTCTGCCTATTTATAAGAAAGAAAAAATCAATAAAAGTTATTGATTTAATGGTAAAAAAATTATTAAAAATTATATAAAAAAATATAGTGAAAAATGACATTTTTTAAATGAAAATGATAAAATTGTATTAAATTTAATGTATCTAGAAAACCAAAATATTATGATTAATTTAAACAAAAATGTTATAATTGTTTTTTAAATAGTTTAGAAAACCACATTTCAAAATAATATAACATTTATATTTACAGATATATGCCGATTTGCAACCTGAACCTGTCACCGAAAAAGCAGTAAAAAGAGGAAGAAGTAAGCCATGATACTCTTCACTCTTTATAGTTAGCAGAACTAAGCCTAAGTCATATCTGCACTTTTTCATTGAGATATACATAATTAACAAAAAGGAAACAATTTTAGCTGAATAACACATGTATATAAAAATTTAATATACACAAAAAGTTCGTTTAAATAAATCCTTTAGGAATTATGACAAACTATGTACTTTGAAAACAGGATTACACCACTTTAGTCAATATATATGAACTAAACATTCCAACATGTGATAGAGATGATTATGGAGAATATTTATAAGAAAGAAAAAATCAATAAAAGTTATTGATTTAATGGTAAAAAATATTAAACATGATAAAAAAATATAGTGAAAAATAACATTTTTTAAATCTATCCAGAGCAATTGCTAAGCAACCGATGACCTTGAATTTTTTTGTACGTGTAGATATCATAAATAGCTTGAGAGACGGTGGTTTTCATTTTTTGATTGCATCCCTAGCAACGGCACTATCCATTTTTGAAAAAGGTATAAAAAAAATTATGGATTTTTGGTTGGGCCCCAACATTTTTCCTTAGTAACCGATTGCTTAGCAACTTTAATACAATGTAGCTATGGATGCCTAGTGTTGCTATGCCAAGTTTGGTATCGATCGGAGATCTTCTTATACCACAATGACTTTATAATACTAAATAATCTCTTTGAATAAAAAAACTAACTTTTTTGTCGGCCACTACATATAGAAAACCAGAATGAAATGATTAAGTTAAATAGAAATGTATCATTTGTTTTTTAAATGGTTTACAAAACCACATTTCAAAATTATATAATATATTTATAGATGCCGATTCCGATTCCGATTTTCAACCGAATACGAAGACAAGAACGATTCATAAGCCAGACAAGTTTTTTAAAGGTTTTATTACTGAGTTCACATTTGAAATATTTAATGTTCATAAAGAAGTGCACTGCTTTAAAGTTATAAACGAAAAATCATGTAACTTATTATATTTCTATACATGTGTACGAATTGACATTAAAAAAGTAGAAAACTATTTCGTATGTATCACTTTCTTTGGAGGTTTTTTAGAAAGTAGAAAGTCAGAACGTGTTTTACTATACGAAGTTTTACTATATGGTATAAGTTCCGGCTATTGAAAATCAATTGTTTGTGATCATAGGGCAGATATGCAATTTTGTGTTGATCGATAATTATGGATGGCCTCAAATTGTATTATTTTGTGGAACGATGACAACTGTGAGTTACACTTAAATGTAATAAATATTTATTTTTTACTTTTTTCGACTATTTCATTATATATATACCTATAATAAAGTAGTATAATTTCGACGTAAATCATTGCACACATTAAAGTAGTATAATTTCGACGTAAATCATTGCACACATTTTTTGAACATATAAAAAGTTTTTCAAATAATTTATTGAAAAAATAGTATATAAACTAACTAATCGGGACATACATATGACAAGCTATATAAATATTTTTTTCAGTAGAACTACATCTAATAAAGACTATCATGGTAAAATATTTATTTTAATATCTTTTGTATTATTTGAAATTATTGCTCAATGACCCTACCATATGTTTATGAAATTGCAAATTAATCCATTAAAACATGGTATTTCATAATAATGAACAAGATTTGGCTAAGGATAGGGCACTTAATGAAAGTATATCACAGAAAAGAGAATACGTACCTTAAAAGTTACATTTCAGCTAATCGTATTAAAAAATTACATTTGTGTTGTACCTATAATAAGTATTTGTTGATTATTATGTATGATAAATAATATTTTTATTATGAGTTCTACTATGAAATATTTTATAGAAATACGTGTTATATCATAATTATTTTGTTGAAATAAACTTATTTCCTGCAGTAATTTATATTTTAAATTAACATTATCACACCATCTTTTCAAATATTTATAATTTTCATATCTGTTCAATTTATATCTCTATTATCAATTATTCCTGACGCAAATATTGCAAATATAATTATTTATTAGTCATGGTATAACCTAAAACTGAACAATAAATATGTGAAGTCAGGTGTGCTCCCAGGGATATTTAGAGGAAGGTCGTTTTTTAGCTTTAGGATCACCCATAAATTTCGTTTTTTGATCTGGAAGTTAGCTTACTTGAATGAGAATATTTAGGAAGTATTATTTTTTGTTTATAATCAGTATTATAGAGATGCTGTATAAAAATTAGAAATACGAAAAAGCAAAATTTGTCCAGAAAGCGCAATATTTATTATAATATATTTTTTTACATTAAAACGGGCACAACTTTATCCACAAAAAGGACACTCCACTTAGAAAGGGAGGTCGTTCCCATTCAACGACCCTCCTGAAAAACCCATAAAATTAAACATAACTAAAGTGGGGCTAGTTCATCAGCAATGGAGAGCAAGAAACTTTGACCATAAATTTATTGACCTCAACCAATGTGCTGGAGCTATACAGCATTTCTATTTCCTGATAAGGTGGAATACAATAGTGAATAAAATATAATAAATAAAAGTAAATAAAATACAATAGTAACCAAAATCCCAGATGTTACGAAATATCCTGAAGGTACAATTTTTGAAGACAAATAAATCTACATATATATTTTATGGATTATATTCTACAACCCTCTAATCACCATCGGGCCACAGTGTATTTCAAAAAGTCAATATGTTTACTAGATGGCCACAAAAGTCATGTTACAGAAGAAGCAATCGATTTTTTTAATTGATTACGGCTTTGAATTGGTTTTCTTGTCATCTTCCATCCCTTACAACCACTGAATACTTTCTACAATATGAATCAGTATGAATCAGATAGAGTTTGTTTATCCAGGAACAGTTTCCAAATTATATCTACAAAAGTGTGAACGATATGTTAAAAAGGTCCTTTACATAATCCTGTCAAACCAAGCAAATACAAAATTACCGAAGTATTCAAAAAGAATGAGAATCAAGACCAACACGGAGATATCGAAACCGTTCTCGTTTACGAAATAGTGTAGCATCTCCTTAAATAATTAAATCCCACACATAATATAGCTCACACAGCCTACGTCACCTGAGCATTTGTTGATAGAAAAAAATGTGAAGTAATTTTAACAAAAAAATCAAGGGACGCTGAATAAGCGCGAGACTGAATAAGAGCGAGAGAAAATGACCACCGAACTGAATAAGCGATTAGAAAAAACAAAGTTATTCTAAATTCGGTCCTACTCAACCTAGAATATCTACAGAATTCAGCCCATCAGAAAAAAAGCCAAAATGTGCTGAAGCAAAAGAACAACCCAAAGTGCCAATGGTTAGTCAACACACAAACAATTCTGAAGAGCTACATCTGAAGATTGGTTCCTATCAGTTCCAAAATTGTTGTGATTGGGAATGCGA
>JAUZNC010031669.1:0-18259 GCA_034780395.1 Vannuccia rotundouncinata
TGTTATGTATGAGACAGATACTGTGTTATGTATGAGACAGATACTGTGTTGTGTATGAGACAGATACTGTGTTATGTGTGAGACAGATACTGTGTTATGTGTGAGACAGATACTGTGTTATGTATGAGACAGATACTGTGTTATGTATGAGACAGATACTGTGTTATGTATGAGACAGATATTGTGTTATGTTATGTTTTTTATGGATTTCTATCTTCAGTTTATAACCCTTGATCGTGACGGCGACTGTCAGATTTTTGATTTATTCCAATTAACATAATACTCTTACTATTCATCGGTTTAAGACGGCCGTTGTTCACAACTCTCAGGGAGCACGCTCTCTTTTTTTGGCTAGCTGACATTTGTTGGTGTGATTCAGTCTTCTATCTATGAGACAAGTATTTGTTCTCTTGACATTTGTTGGTGTTCAACAGTAACAAAAGAACCCTAAACACTCCATTTGTGAGTGTATATCAGTCCTGCACTTCATTTATAATTATTTGGAGAATTTATAATACTTCACCTGAAACAGATGTAGGACGTCAATCTGTTTAATTGTGTAAATCTTTTTGTTTTCCTCCGCAGCTCAGAGTGAGTACAAAATGAGCTCCAATCGCAGCAGTATGCCAACCACCTACAGTAGTAGCTATCGACATTACACCCCAACCACAACCTCCCGACTCCCCTATTATTACACAACCGGTAAGAGCTCCACCTTAGACAAGGCCAATCCCTCCTCCTCTTCCACCTTGCTATCTTCGAATAATCGAGGCTATTCGGGATCCCTTGGGCGGTCTAAAGTTAATCAAGTAAGTTCCTCTTGTTTTAAAAACCTTGATTGAAAGTTATTTACTTTTATCTTTGACTAAGACAGTTTCCTCTGACATCTGTTAGTCTAAATCTTGCCTGTAATGCGACGCTGTGTGTCCTTAGTTTAACGAGCGGTAAGAGAAACATTAGTTTGTTTTGGAATGTATCAGTATCGATTATTCATAATTGATAAATGTTATTCAGATAGTAAATAGAAAAATGTGTAATATGATGTAAAATCATTGATTATTTCGTTATTTAAATAGTTTTTTTTGGAATTTTCAAATCATTTTCTATAATTGAAAAAGTTCCAGTAGTTTTATTTATTAGTCTTCAGCTAGACATGTTAGACAATCTTTCACCTCTTTCACATTCATGCGGGTAACCTTTCTATCATTATACACCGAGGTAAAGAAGTTTATCATCTTATTTTGGTCTTCCAAACAAAATCAATAATCATGAGTAAGCAAGTGGAATGTCCTTACACTTTGTTAGCAGTGAATTATTGTACCTTTAGGAGTATTTCAAGAAGATCAATTGCTCTAGCGACCATGATTTATGTGATTATAAGAAAGCTGTGTGTTTATAGGTACGCGCGGAAGGCATTAATGATGTCTTAGGTTCCTTGTGGTGATTCTCAATTACTACACATACTACAAAAGCGCAGGGCCGTAGGCATGTATTTAATTGTTTTTTTTTGGGGGGGGCTCGTAACTAAAAAGGCGCAAAATTTTAATAAATGTAAAATATAATTTGATTATGAAAGTTAGGCTATATATCTAAAATTATATCTACAATTATTTATAAATGTAATAATATATTGTAAAGATTTGGATTTACTATGTGTTATTTACAAGGTATATTTTACTACAATTATTAGATAGATAGATAACTTTAGTACAATATGAGGATCCATCTATTATAGTCACTAGATCAAAATGATAGATAGATAAAATATAATAAGAGTGTAAATATATAGATAAAAAGAGGTACCGGCAGGGCGGTACCATAGTAGCCGTACAATGTGTATTTACTGGATGGAAATGATAGTCACAGTCCAAAATTTCACAAGTGTTCAGCGGTTGACATTCAAATGTGTATGATCATAAGAAAAATATAATAACAATAATTAAAATATATAATTTGAAGTAGATATAATTAATTATATAATAAATATATAATTAAACCGCATAACAATTGGGATCTAAGCACATGTGTGACGCTAAAAATACGTTTTTAGAAAAACATTCGCATATCATGTGAGTATTAGGATAAATGTAACTTTAAACTAAGTGAAACACAATTATTAATCAGTTCGTAGTTATGAATGTCAGTAAATTAAAATAAGGATTCGCACTAAATTATATCTATTTTGTCATTTTTATTTTTTTATAAGTTATATATATTTTTTTAATCTGAAAATATTTTTAAAAAAATTTTTTTAATAATCTGAAAATAGACCAAACATTTTTTTACTTATATTAGAAGGGCGCCAGTTCCGAAAAGTTGGAGGGGGGGCTTGAGGCTCCCCTAGCCTTATAGCGCCTACGGGCCAGAAACGACAACTCTGTCAGCGGAAACAATCAATTTATTTTATCTCTTAATAAAAGAACTCTCTAATTGTGTCCTTTGACTTACTCTGCTAAAGGATGAATCCAATTGTCTGAAAATCTGATGTTTCCTTTCAGTCGACGTCCAACTCGTCTTCCTATTTAACCACTCGGCCTCTAGCTGGTGGCGCGAGAAAGAACACCTCCCCCGGCATGGCTACCTCGAGCATTCCCCGCGACTACCACCACATCTTCACCCAGATCGCCAAGATCAACGACCACGTCTTTCTCTGCGCGCTCAATGCAATAACCATGGAGAGACTGCGCACCTTGGGCATCACTCTCGTCGTGACAGCCATGAATGAGCCCTCTCCCTTCCGCAACATCAGCGAAGTCACCGCCATGCACATACCCGTGGAGGACGTCGAGTACGCCAACATCCGGCCCTACTTTGACCGCGTGGCGGACCGCATTCACTGTGAACATCGCCGGGGGGGTCGAGCTGTCGTCCATTGTATGGCCGGCGTGTCCAGGTCCACCAGTCTCGTGCTGGCATACCTCATGAAGCACCATGGGATGTCGCTCAAGGTGATGATACAAGTTATAACAACCAGCAGTATAGTGAAGGGATCTCTAGACCTTGCACCAGTAGTATGGAAGAGGGATCTCTAGACCTTGCACCAGTAGTATGAAAGAGCTATCTCTAGACCTTACACCAGTATTATGGAAGAGGGATCTCTAGACCTTGCACCAGTAGTATGGAAGAGGGATGTCTAGACCTTACACCAGTAGTACGATAGAGGGATCTCTAGACCTTACACCAGTAGTATGGAAGAGGGATCTCTAGACCTTGCATCAGTAGTATGGTAGAGTGATCTCTAGACCTTGCACCAGTAGTATGGAACAGGGATCTCTAGACCTTACACCAGTAGTATGGAACAGGGATCTCTAGATCTTACACCAGTAGTATGGTAGAGGGATCTCTAGACCTCACACCAGTAGTACGGAACAGGGATCTCTAGACCTTACACCAGTATTATGGAACAGGGATCTCTAGATCCTTCACCAGTAGTATGGAAGAGGTATCTCTAGACCTTACACCAGTAGTATGGAAGAGGGATCTCTAGACCTTACATCAGTATTATGGAAGAGGGATCTCTAGATCTTACACCAGTAGTATGGAAGAGGGATCTCTAGACCTTACACCAGTAGTATGGAAGAGGGATGTCTAGACCTTACACCAGTAGTATGGAAGAGGGATGTCTAGACCTTACACCAGTAGTATGGAAGAGGGATCTCTAGACCTTACACCAGTAGTACGGTAGAGAGATGTCTAGACCTTACAACTTATTCCCCTTTCTCTCTCTTTCTCAGGAGGCATTTCAGCACACGCAGTCTCGACGCCCTTATGTCTTCCCCAACTTGGGGTTCTGGAGACAGCTCATAGACTATGAACAGTCTCTAAAGGGCCGAGCATCAGTCAAACTGGTCTCCACCGACAGAGGACTGCTCCCTGATGTGGTTGCAGACTCGCTGGGCGCTTCTATGGGCACCAACACCGCTCCTCTCTACTCGCGACAGGCCGCGTATCGACCCAACTACTCGCGTTACTGACAATCGATCGTGCTGAGTTGAGACTTGATGTTCATGATCCAAATAATAGCTAAAGTTCAACTATACATATATTATTATACAAAGTAAATCCGTTTGAATATTGTTTTAAACTTATTTCATAATATATCGTTTCATTTCATTAAGATCCAGAGCTACATTATATTCTATTCGCCAACTCCAAATTTCGTTTTATTTTGAACACTATTTAAATGCTGATTCTTTAATATTTTAGTTGGACGTGTTATGCATTAAAAAGCATGTTTTTAGATTTGTTGCTTTTAAATCGAAATGAATAGAAGAAAATGTGCCTTTTCTATTTTTGTATTATTCTCTGACGTCATCCTTTTTCGAATCTGTTGCTTTTAATCTTAAAAAAGGGAACCACTTATCTTCTTAAATTGTTCGTTTTATTGAAAGCAATTGCAACTTATTTTTCCTATTTTGTTTATCATTGGTCACAATTGATTACATGAATACAGTGTGCTTTAAATCTACTTAAATGATTGTAATGTATTCTATATTTTAAAATGCTATTATTCAAAGGAATGATATTTATATATTCTGAGTATTTCTGTTTATAAATTTCGCAACTTCTGAAAATATTGTTTTAATCGATTTTTTTCTAAAGTAGGTCAAACTGACGGCGAATTAAAACATTTTATGTCCTTCTAATGAAGTAGAAAAGATTAGAAACACGCTCGACTTGAAAAATTTAAGAATATTATCAACACGAAAAGTTTCTTAATGGTTACCATTAATAATTGAAAGAATCTAATTTCAAATATATCTATTTAACCAGTAAGATTTCTCCTGGGAAGATTTAACAATGTTGACACAATTATTTTCATATCATATTTAGCAGAAGTTTTTTATAAAAATCATCTGTGATATATTCCCTTGTAATTCATTGATCTGCTATTTCTTAGTGTCAGAATTTCTTCTTTTTATTTTCTTTGCTATCCAAATAAAACTATTCTTTATTATATTCATCCGTATATCTTTAACAATTTTCATCGCTTTAATTGTTTTTATTATCAAATATTTATGTTATACTATTTGTTTTATGAAAATATATATGATTGATTTCCAATTTTGTCCCTTTTAAATACTGAACAATGCTATCCATTTGTGTTAACTTAAAATAAAATAACTGTGGTAAAATATTTTATCGGTATACTGGAAATTTCTGTAAACACTTTTAGTTTAACGAATTTCCGAAATAATGAAAAGAAGAGTTTAAAAATTCGAACACTGTCTTTTTAATCTATCTATTTTATAATCATAATTTCAATGATTAAGATATATTCTCATAATAGTAAACAAACTATATTAAAATAACTAAATATACTCAAATAAAAACATTAATCGCTAATTAAATTTGGTTTTTATTGTAGTCTTTATTCCCGGTTAATGATATCACAGAAAGTTTTACAATGTTATGCATTTTGTATTAATTTTATAGGTCAACACGAAAAAAATTTCGTTTTGTAAAACCAGTTTTATTTTTATAGTATATAAAATGTATACATTTACCTTTTAACATATTACATAATTACAATGTTCAATTACAAATTTTAAACATAATTACCAGCTGCATCAATCACCTTTCTACAATGTTCAATTAATTTTGTTACTTCTTTATGTATTGTTTCTGGTCCTAAATTTCCCAATGATTCATCTAAATAAGTTTGCAAAACTTCGCCAGTCAATAATTCAATATTGTTCCTTTTCATTTCCAGTACGGAAATATCATCCGATCGCACATGTTTAAATCAGGAAAGTACGGAGCTTGGTGAAACAAACGAACGTTCTTTTCTGCCATAAAGTCCACGGTGTAACGGGAAACATGAGGACGTGCATTGTCATGCATTAGTCTAGCTCATGTTTTCCCACGTCATTTGTCTTCTTTGTTGATAAAGAAACAACAGCATTACTTACAAAGGAAGTGAAAAAATCTGAATCAACAGATTGATTACTTTGAAGAACTTCCGAATATGACAGACCATCCAAATTGACCCCAAGAATGGCCGTAAACTTCTTGTCAACAGTCTTACGTTTTTCAATGGTATCTCTGTCCCCAGCGGCTTCAACAGATGTCCAGGATCTGCGGGTTTGTGGACAGCCGATGGGTCTACAATAGAACCATTTTTCGTCAGTTATTAAAAAATTTCGATGCATATCACGCCTAGGGAGGATGTCGATGAGTTCATTACAGCAGACTATTCGAACTTCCTTGTTTACAGCAGATAACGTATGAGGAACCCATTCATCTTGAAAATATCATCATAACCATAGAAAAATCTCTGTATCATATAATAATTTAAAATAAAAAATTTAAAAAAATAAAACTGGATTTAAAAAGCGATTTTTTTTCGTGTTGACCTATATTATGTGCCTCTCTGACACATTCCGCCATATAATGATTTAAACCTGTTCAAGAGCGAATTGTAAAGAACAATTATTCTTTAGTCAATATTTTTTAGAAACGCAATAATTGTTTTATGATTTTTGTAATCTTTTGATGACAGTCTGAAAAAAAAGAAAAAAACATTGTAAACTATTTTTGCAAACTTTTCTAAAATATAGAATATTTTCTGTTATACTGATACTCACTTATTACGTACTCAGAAAGACTCGATCCGAACAGGTCATATCGCAAAAATATACCGAAACCTATGCCAAACGAACACCTACAACTTAAAAAAATTTGACAGTTTTAACAGCCATGATACTCTGAATTGGCATTTTTACCATCAACTCTGGTTCGACAATAGTCGATAAATTGCCAGTTAATTAATTTCATTCCAGGGTGGTTTTCAGAGCATTCGTGTTGATGACCGTTGAATTCACCCATTCCTACAACGATAAAGGAAGATTCGGTCCACGCTAGCATGATAGTCGGTCAAATCGAGGTCCCTAGCTCTCAAAACAAAACACAATTACTAACTAACCCACCAAACTTCATTGTATAATTTGATAATTCATTAAGTGAGTCGGAAACTAGAGAACACCAACCATAACAATTTTTTCTGTTTTATTACATTGCGATTTATTCCATTATATTCCAAATTTCTATCAATTGTTATTTTGAAAGAACGTAAATCTCAAATATGATTTTCTTCATTCCTGTAAATATTACATGTAACTGTCAAAATAATTGACAAAATAATGTTAATCTACAAGAAATATATATATATATATATATATCCATCATTAATATTGTAAACTAAATCTAAAATTGTTTTACTAAAAAATATTGACATTTTACAAACCTCTATTTAATATGTAAGACCTTAAAAATTAACCGAGTATATTTAAATCGGTTTGTTTTGTAATAACTATTGATAACACGATTAATTTATAATCGAATAATCAGCGGCTCCAAAACTCTCTCGCAAAAATTTTTATTCCTTCAACCATATGTAATTTAGTACCAATGACTTATATATTATTTATTTAGACCACAAATCTGATCAATTTTCAATTAAAATGAACGTCCCCGGAGAAATATATATAAGGTGATAGTTTCGTTTTAAAGAGGGAATTCAATGTTTAATGATCAAAAGCCTATTAAAATATATAACATTGATTGAATACCCTCTTTAAAACGAAACTATCACCTTATATATATTTAATTGAGAAGATGCTTTTATTTGCTTACCATGTTGATGGTCTAGATAAATAATATATAGGTCAATGTTTAGTATTTTATAATTATTGCCAAATAATAATATCATTAATATATAATAATTGATATTTATATAACAAAGAAATGATTAATTTACGATATGATTAATATATTTGAGAGAGTCTATATAAATTGAAATAAATAAACACTTTCTCAACAATGGCTGATTGAATGAATAGACTTACCACATTGTACTAAATGATTAAATAATAAATGTTTAAAACATATTTATTTTTAGTAAATATATTTAAAATATAAATTAAATAAATTTTTAATAAATGATATTATTATAAGAACGTAGAGTGTGTATTTAATCTATTTTTTGAGATGTTTATTCTCAAATATTAAAAAAATTGTTAATTTGTTTGAATATAACAATACGAAAGTTATAAAAATACACATTGTTATAGCGCAAATCTTAAATCTTTTTATAATCTGATTAAAGGAGAAAGCAAACGCTAAAAATAAAAACTGGTCTTTTCCAAATCTATTTTTGAAAATGAATTATCTCAATGCTTTAACAATTTTAACAACTTTAATATTTAATATAGATTGTGTTCATTGCAGACCCACAAACAAAATATCTGTAAGTAATCAACTTATTTTTATTATTTTACTAATTTTCCATATATTTCATGTATCCATAAAATGCATTTTCATCTTAACATATCACAGTATATTTGATGTTGCTGGGATCAGAATATCCATGACACATATTATAATAAGTTTGCAGTTAAATATATTTATATGAAATATTATATACCAAACTCTTTATTAGTCCATCAAATTTTAAGATGTGTTTTATAGATTTCATAAAATATGCTGATGTTATAAATATAAGGTTATGAAAATCTAAAAATTTTATTTTTGTAATATACAGTAACAATGTAAAACTGAAAAATCTAGCCATTAATTTGATTTATGCAATCTTAATTGTTTAGATTATTATTACGGCTTATCACATTTAATATTCAAAGTAACTATTTGGACATACTTCCATCTAGAGATTTAGTATATTTACCCCACACACTATTTGAACATACATATGGTATTTACTCTCACTATTCAGACTTTTATAAAAAAATGAAAATTTTAGATAATAAAATTAATACACAGTTTTTGTGTTTAATTAAAATTTATTGCATGTCCAAATAATGTGTGAGGTAGATGGAGATAAGTCTGAATAGCAACAGCCTTTAATACATATCATTTTATATACCTGAATCTGATTAGCTAAATTAATTAAGGATTTCCAAAATAATTGAGCAATAGATACAATAATTTGTTCTAGTCATTTTTAAATATATTTATTCTGTAAATTTTGTTTATAGAATATATATTTTGTTTATATTCAGAATAATTAAATTAATACTATATTAAATATAATTATTTTTATTTTTATTTTCTTTTGAAATAAAGTAAAATAAATCCTATATTAGCATTTTCAATTAGTCACTTGACCAAATAAAGCAAAACATTAAATAGCTATACATGATATGCTTGAAGCACCTTTAAAAACTATGGACATCACTTCTAATTCTTAAAAAAATTTATCTATAGCCTATAAGGATTCTAAAAATATGAAATTGAAAATCTTTCATTAAGCCATTTTTATGAATGACATTATAATTAAAAAAGGCCATCATTTTGAATATAAAACTGTATATAACTCATAAAAATAGCACTTTAGTGCATATAAATATATTATCAACAGATAGGAATTCAAGTAAACCCTATCAGAAAATATCAGTTTCAAGATCATACCTTGCCACCCTAATGATAGATGATATTCAATGTTATTATCAAATTATATTTTGTATTTATATTATAACACAATAGTATTAAATTGTGTTCAATTTTCATATATTTTTATATTACAACTATATTTATGGAAATTACAGGCACTAGCTTTACTTATCTATGATGTATATATAATAATATTCTGTTTAGTTTTTAATAAAAATAGACTATAAAAAAAATTTGATTGATTAATACTTATATTTTTGCTTTCATACAGATAATTTTAGTAAATTCAAAAGATTTTAATAATAAATAGGTTATTATATAATCAAGAGGCATAATATGACATTGAAATCAATATTCCATGATGGGCTTAGTATAAATTATTATCTTTTAATGCATATATATGCTTTAAATTGGTGCTTTATTTAATTTTATATAATAATTTAAGATTGGGATCTAAAAATTTGTAATACATCATCAGTGGCAAGGTAAGACTTTAAAACTGGTATTTTCTTATAGGTTTTATTTTATATGCTCTAAAGAGCTTTGTTTATAGTTATATATAATTTTATGCTTGAAATGGAGGCCATTTTGAATTATGATGTCATACATAAAAATAGTTTTTGAAAAATGTTAATATTTTTACAATCTCTATAGGCTGTAAATACAATTTTTAGAAGAATTATAAGTGGTATCTGTAACTTTTAGGCACATTATTAATATTAATAAGCAAATTAAATTTACTTTATAAAACAATTACTGATTTTTTTAAATTTTATTTAGACAAAGTGACTAATTGAAATGGCTAGTAAATGATTATTTTACTTTTAATGAATCAAAAGTCATTAGCTTAGAAATCAATATTTACTCATTCTAAATAATAATAATATCACAAACTATATAATAATAATTATTCTCAAAAACATATCAAAAACATACAATATATTTTACTTTTTTGAATAATTATATATTTAGAATAATACTTAATAATCTAATTATGTAGTACATAATATGGCCATTTTTTGATTTATAAATAATTGAAGATTGATAATGATATTTAATACAAATATTATGATTTATCTCATACAAATAAAAATGACTTTAATTACTTACAAAATAAATACATCAATACTATATAATATATATTTTTAGATAATAAAATATTAATTGTGATTTTAAACTCTGCCTTTTAATCACCAATAAACATCTTACTATATTGAGGATTTTAAAATAATAAATCATTGAGAAATATTATGAAAATATTAGCATTTTGAAAATAAAAATAGTTTATAATATTCACTTTTATATGATTTCATAAGATTTTCTTTCATTAAATTTTCAGACTCCAACACCTACAGAAATAGATTATTCTGATTATTTCTATGATCCATACACCAGTGAATTATTTCAATGTTCAGTTATATGTATTTCAAAACTGATCCGATTAAGAAGGACCTGTTCTATGGCACAATCATATGGCTATTGTAGAAGTAAGACTTATTTAATGGATTTATTCTTCTTCTTAATGATAAAAACTATTTCAACTTTCTTTTCTGTTTTCCAATTTCACAGATGTAAAGATTGTCAACAAACAAACACCTTTGAAGACAAAATGGAAAGAATGGTTGAAAGCATCACAGATATCAGTGGTAAATTTTTTAAAATAATTTTCATTACATGACATTAGTTTACTAATTTTGAATAACAAAATAACTAACACTATACTTTTATAAATAGTCAACAATAAAATTTAATTATTTTTATTGAATCCATAGCCTTAATTTTTTGATTAAGTTTGTGATAATATATTTATTATGTCAAAAAACCTCCAGTAAAATGTTTATATTTAATAATAATGTTTAACTATGACTACTAAGTTTTATAGGAATGTATTCATTGCAAAAATATATTATGTCAAATATTATCATATAACAGTTGGATTATCTAGATTATTCATATTATGCCAATCTTTTTGTAATAACTATATACTTGTATCAAGTGTGTTATTATAAATAGGCAAATATACTTCTAATACATTTACAATGTTGTCAAATTGGAATTTAATTTAAGTGAATTTTTGATTACAAAATTTTTAATAAATTTAAAACTTTACTTAAAAAACTATTCGATATATCATTGTTAAAATAGCTAGAAAACTTTGTGATGTAACAACTTAAATATTGGATGAATATTCAATTTTACAAATCATAATAATACTAAATCATCTGCTTATTATATATATATATATATTAATATTTTAGTTATACAATTTCATTAATAAATAAAATAATACAATATTTATAAACTTTTCAATGTTCAGATACTAAATCCAAGTATTAAATGTTTAAATTAAATCAGTTAAATTATAAAATATACCATTACTCTAATGTTCATTACCTAAAAACATTTTTCGGTTAAATTAAATATTTAATAAAGAGGTATTGAATGATTTCGGAAACAATTTGAGAGGTTGAGTAGGATCCTAATAATTATCTATTTAAAATTAAACATTTATTATATTTTTAATTCTATAAAGAGAAACTGGTATTGTTTATCTTTTTGCAACATATTATTTTATTATTGGTTTGAAATTCAGTATGTGTTGATTATGTTTGTAAAAATAAGTGTTAAAAGCCTTTTTAAAGGTGCATGGTAGTAGGTGATTTACAGTGATTCCACAGTGATGCGTAAAAGATTGATCATGAACCGTTCGAATTTGGTTGTTTTAGATTGGAAAGCGCGATAATCGGAAATTAATTCCCCCAGATAGGGGAGTTCTTGTCCGTTAAGGATTTTATAAGTTAAGAGCAACTTTATGCGATTTTGAAGAGGACACTGCTACAGTAATCATAAGCGAGATGTTATCAAGGCATGTATTAGTTTCAATAGTATGACTTTTGTATGTTCTCGATCGTTTATCGCTGCTGACATTGCCAGAGATATACAAATATAAAGATTGCGGTTAACACGATGTATAGCAACTTACTCGTTTAGTCATACAGATGCCTTTGTGTGTATTTATAACTTATGACGCATATGAAAAGACAACGTTGATATTGCCAACTACTATACATATTGCTTCTAGTTTCTAATTCTGTCCAGAATTATTATATTGACCAATCAATGGACATCTTCCAAATGAAGGACATTTAAATATAATTAATTGAGTTTATAGTTAACCATGGATATTAACCGACGTATGAATAATACAATACAGTTAAGAATTCGTGACTCACAAAGAAAAGCAAATATCCGACTACTCTAAATAATGACACAGTTTTAAATATTAACTTTATAAAATTGTTGGTTTTATTAACTTTTCAGACAACAACACCTCCAGAGATTGATTATTCTGACTATTTCTTTGATCCAAACACTTCCGAACTATATCGATGTTCAGTAATGTGTACCTCCGAAGTTAAATCCTTACAAAGGCAGTGTTTTTATGCTAGATCTTCGGGATATTGCAGAAGTAAGCCACTTGGTTAATTGTTGTTTTTTTACTTAAAGAATATTTTAAGAATATTAAGAATATCTTTCCGATTTCCAAATTGACAGATCCGAAGACCAACAACGAGCAAGTAATTTGGAAGGGAAGTTCAGGACGGAGGTTAAAAACCTCTTGGATTACACTGGCTTTCATCTGCTGCTATTTTCTTATGTAAAACTTTGGATTTGAGCCTGCTGGGGTGAGTTTATGTCACCACCGAAATAAGGTTTTATTTCAAATTATATAAAGTGTTCATCACTTCCCATTTAATAATCGCTTCTTATTATTATTCCAAAAGCTGGAAAAACCGAATCTATGTAATATCTGCAGACTTAAATTGCTCCACATTTTGCGGTTAAAAGTGTAGATTTGTCAGACCTATTTTACTATTAATTCTGATGATGAGAGGTTATAATTAGCTATGCGTCGTATATTTTTTTAATAATTATAACTAGGTCATCTTGTCCATTCAGCTAGAAGGAACGAAGATATTGCGACGCTCTAAAGCCATACCTATATTCAATAAGTGGTTTAGAAAACTTAACATTCCATTCATTTATTAAAAGATTTATATAATCAATCCTATTTCCGTATTGTATGTTAATTTAATTATGAATTATAGCGAAATCAGGTTTGAAATAAACATTTTTAAACCAAATTTCTTAGCTTGGTATAATAATCATAAATATTGAAACTATTCTGTATTCATAGATACACTATTGCAAAATTATTACGTTTGATCCATAGTCATTACACTATATAACTACAACTACAAGTATATGGTCTGATCACGAAACCACAAATATTACAATACATAACATTTTAAGATTAATATTTGAAATACATCGCTATTTAAACTAATATTTTATTGATTTGCCGATCTATGGAGAATAATCATGACATCAATCAATATTACGTTGCTTAAACTTTTGTGTAGCAAAAGTTGTCTGAAATGATTCTACGTTTTAAAATAATATTAATCACGTATTCAATAAGTGTTACAATAATAAATATTTAATCACTGCGAAAACTGTATTATAACTGTATAATCAAACAGAAACGACATTTATTTTTCTTATACGTTGTGAGATAGATATAAAAGATCTGAAATATTTTAAAATTAAGACAAATGGGATGACCATTGTCTATAAATAGATTTGAAATGACACCAACCAAGTGTTTTTGAGTTAACCAAAGCTGACAGCTTGATAGCGATTTACACAGATTGTCAAAGTGCTAACCTACTAAAGATCCGTCATTATAATTATATTGAACAATAGCGCATTTATACAAATTACGAAACGTTTATTTCTGACTGTTTTTGTTTAAATATATATTATATAAATGTGAATTATTGGCATCATTGTACTCCCTTTACAGGCAATTATTAATTCTTCATATGAACGGATTGAACCAGCATACAATTAAGAGTATACAGACACGCCATGTCTCGATTATTTTTACATTATATACTATTTTGAATAACAAACTTTTTTAAGTTGTGATATTTACTAGTTTTCTAATTACTTTACATGTTTTTACTCTCATACATTTGCCTTATACTTTCATTTTAAGCCAATGTCTAACATTTTACATGTAACCCTAAAGTCACGTCAACATATTTATGACACTGTATATTTAAATTCATTGTAAACCCGTCCTGAAAAGAATTCTCGAATTAGTTTACACGTATTTGTAAATAATAACATTTAATCTTTTTGTAGTATTTTAATTATAATTAGATTTCTGTATATTATGTTGATGTTACCTTTTATAATTTGCAACAATTGCCTCGGTTTTTCAATTATTAAATCGTGTTTTTCATTGTTTTTTGTTCTATATATTTAATATTTTGGTGGCAAATTACAGATATAAATATATCAAGCGAATTATTAGGTTCGTTTCTTCAATTTGTTGGAATAGTTTTTTGTTAAACTAAATAGTATAAACTAAATTTTATTATATTCCGTTTTGATTTTTAATGTCGGTTAAATATGAAATCGTATTATTATTTTGAACCATAGACAAAGGAACTGTAGTATGAGCGAGACAGCCAATTGTCACTTCCGGTTAATTAGCTTATAAAAATCGATGACTGTTGCTCTATGGATTATGCGCTTAGAGATGGTATTACCATATAAGCGCTTTTAAAATACAGTTATTATTAGTATTACTCATTGAACAAAACTTAATTATTACGTTCAAAATAAAAATGATTTTAATTAAATAATTACACCTGAGATGAATATCTTTAGAAAGGGGTTCACATTTAGGAAAAGCTATATTTATGGGAAAATTAAGCTCGAGCGTAATAGTGTATTAGTTATTGGTTAACTATTTGTCATATAAAGAGGTTGCAGTTCATCAATATTAATGTTCCCCTTTTGATAATACAGTTTCTCAATATTGAATTTGGACATCGTGAACAGGATGGTGGCAAACTTGTCCATTCGAAAGCGCTCATTTCAAATACCTTTTAATATCGTCGAATCGCAAAAGGCGCAGTATTTTTTTGAAGCGTCGTAGTCTCTTTGATGCTGGAAAAATAGTTAAAGACTTTGGACTGGCTCTGTGCGGCACAGTATGTATGACGACTTCGATGCAGACCTTCAAAAAATCTATTGACCAATACACTCAAAGTCAGGAATATCAGATGTCATTATCCATTATGTAAATGATTTGTTATTTAATATTGGTATTCTAGATTGAAACGAACTCTGTAATTTAAATTTTGATCAAATTTTAAATGTATTACAACATATATGAACAGTTTGAGTTCGTTTTGTATGGTCATCTCAAATATATTACTGTTATATTTGTTAGTAGTATTTTAGTTTACGAGGGTTCTTTAGTTTTAATTATTCACTAATTCTGTAAATACTGTTTTTATTCTAAAAACTGTAGTCGACTATAATAACTCAATTTTGTTTTAATCTAATTGAGTAAATTCTAACATGACCAACTATTTGTTCAAATTGAATAAGTTATAATTAAGTCTTAAAAATATACATTTTAATAGAAATTGTATATTAAAAGTAAAACAAATTAAAGAAACAATATAACATTTTATCTCTGCATGTATAAAGTTACGCGCTATTAATAATTTAACAAATATAAAACTATAGTTTGACTATAACCGTTCTTTTCTGTGCGAACAATGCCGAACTATATATTGTGACAGTGACGTGTATAATAATTCTATTTATTGATTTTTATTTAAATATTTGATTCATTCAATTGATGATATACCGACCAAATAAGTGTGAAAAGGCATTGTAGCAAATCCAATATTATAATTAGATTTATTACGATTTATCAAGACATACATGTGTGATATGCAATTACGCATTTAAAAGATGCATGTTTATAAATTAACCTTTTTCTTGCACACATAGTTCAGTTTCGTAGAACAAGTCTTAGAATTTTGCCAATATCCCTGAGAATGGACACATTCGTTGGTGTTCAGTTTTGGATTAGCGGCCGCCCAATTTGTGTAGACAATGATTTCTAAGTTGGGCCATTCCCAGCACTGTCCCAAAGCCGTGATGCTGAGACAGGGTTTCGATTCTTGAAGGCCAATCCAGAATGGTTTGTCACAGCCATTTACTGCCTGAAGCAAAGATTGCGGTCATAATAGAATCAATTAGTAGAATCAAGAATTAATTTTGATTAAGCTTAGTAGTGTAGCAGGGTGGTGCCCTAATGCATTTCAGGAGCGTTACTACAAATATGTTTTCACTATTATAAAAAAAAACACCATTTACCTGTAGAAAGGCCTGTTCCTTGTCACTATGCACGACAACAACATCAGCCCCTTGCTTTGCACAAGACAGCTGAGCGTGGAAATAATTAGCCGTATAATTAGAAAAATGGTAGCAGTTCTTGTTATAGTACACCCAATCCTTCGGACAATGGGTTGGCTGGATGGTGCTGGCTTGAAACTGCACATTAGTTTCAAACTCGGGCAGAATTTTGCAAACCCAGCTGCGCTTCAAATGAGAACAGAGACTGTTGCTCCAACTTCCATCAGGGCGAGCAAAGGCGCAGTCCAACCCGGCCGTATTGGCAACTTTGAGTCGAGTAAAATTGTGATTCTTCAGATTCCACCATGACCAGCCCTCCTGTTTTACAAAAAGGGTCTTTGCATATTGGGTATTCACCAACCCGATCCAGTAATCATTCTCACACAAAGTCAATCCGCGCAGAATCTCGCTTTCCTGGGGAGTGTCCACAGATACAAGATGTCCACCGGCTGTTCGACAGTTCAGTTCTGCTTCAAACCAGGTCGTCTTTTGATTTTTTCCAGCCCATTGGTAGCAATTTCCCCGGTACATATGCCATCCATTGGCACACTGGCCCCATTCTGTGATCTTCATTGCAGCAAGAGTTGCAGAATTAAACGTAATGGATGCATTCTTCTCCAAAGGGGACTCCACGGGGTCTTCAACCTTGGTTGATGTTGAAGGTTTGGCCTGAAGAGTGACTAGAACCGTGAGAAATGCAACAAATGTGAAGTGCATTTTCTGAGTGTATTAATTGTTAATTTCAGGGTCTGTTAATTGAGAATAGGAGTATTTATATTGCAAGTAAAATCTACACCAGATATGGCTGATTAAGTTCTGTTCAATTCTCAACCATATTAACGAAAGAACTAATTTATAAACTAAAATTATGAGCATTAATAATAAGTTTTTAACATTTATACATGAACATCTAAGACAGATTTATTACAATGTTAAAATCAATAGTTTTAATTCACAATTTTTTGTAATTATAGATTTGTTTTAGTAACATTTTCCGTTTATTTTGGTAGCTGTTTGTTATGCAATGTGTTCTTCTAATTGTTGTGGTCCAATGTGTTCTTCTAATTGTTGTGGTACAATGTGTTCTTCTAATTGTTTGTTATGCAATGTGTTCTTCTAATTGTTTGTTATGCAATGTGTTCTTCTAATTGTTGTGGTGCAATGTGTTCTTCTAATTGTTGTGGTGCAATGTGTTCTTCTAATTGTTGTGGTGCAATGTGTCCTTCTAATTGTTTGTGGTCCAATGTGTTCTTCTAATTGTTTGTGGTCCAATGTGTTCTTTAGCTGTGTGTGGTACAATGTGTTCTTTAGCTGTGTTTGGTACAATGTGTTCTTCTAATTGTTTGTGGTGCAATGTGTTCTTCTAGTTTTGTGGTGCAATGTGTTCTTCTAGTTTTGTGGTGCAATGTGTTCTTCTAGTTTGTGGTACTATGTGTTCTTCTAATTGTTTGTGGTGCAATGTGTTCTTCTAATTGTTTGTGGTGCAATGTGTTCTTCTAATTGTTTGTGGTGCAATGTGTTCTTCTAGTTTTGTGGTGCAATGTGTTCTTCTAGTTTTGTG
>JAUZNC010031680.1:0-20452 GCA_034780395.1 Vannuccia rotundouncinata
GTCGCTGTAAATCAAGAGCCATATTGAACAAATGATTAAAATTTTGATTCACAATATCAGTATTTCAATCATGCATAAGTAAATCATCGATTTAAACATAGATATATAGAGATCGATATACATAGAAAATTTAAACAGCGATAGAAACATAAAGTCAAATATTCATAGACTATTTAAATACTAACAGTTATTAGACGGTGAATTATGGCCCTACTTATATAATATCTATTAACTATCATTAAATGTATTTTCCCTATTATAATATAGAAATATAATAACGTACATATATATGTATATAAAATATTAGGGGTTGCAAAACATATTTTTTATCAAAGTTTGTAATATTAATAATAATATTTATTATTAGTATTCGTATATACACTATTTAAAAAACTAGTTAGTTTTTTAAAATGTCTTGGAATAATTTACGTCATTTCCATACAAAACATCTGATTATAGAATGATTATTAAATATTTGAAGAAAAAGTCATTATTCGGGAGTTGGATGCCTGATACTTGTCTGATCTAAATAAAGAAAAGCCTTAATAAAGTATTATTACAGATTAAATATCGAATAACAAGTATGGGGTTTATAGTTTATATGAACTAATTACCAGCTGTTATTAATGCGGTATTTTTAACATGGAAGAAGACGCCGATCTTATAGTTTTAAATATTGATCAAGGTATTATACTTTAAATTACCGTTAATTTATCGTTTTTACTTAAACGTATGTTTTAAATATAATAATCTTCTATATTTTATATAATTAATACATTTTTGCAATAAATTCGTAAATTATGCAAGTCAGGAACATATTAGCATTGAGAATTCAGTATATTTATTTGTATATTTATTTATATATATATGCATGACTGTATCAAGGAACTATACTTTAAATATAATAAACATATGATTTGTAAAATGATTACATTTTTGTGTATAAATTTGTATATTAATATGAAAGAAAGGAGCCAATCTCAAGCACACTACATAGCTAACGTTCAGCATAGCCTGTAAATTTGAGCTTGTGAAGAATTTTTTTTGTTTTTATGACTTCAAAGAATGCAGGAAAAGAATCTCAGGAATATTTCAGTGATTTTCCAAGTTTCTTATACAAAGATAATAGTAATTAGATAAAATAACAAATCTATTTATTAAACAAAATATGTTACAAATTTTAAAAATATGCAAAGACTTCTTTCTATAAGCATAGCTATACAAACAGGGTTCCTACTACTTTTATCACACCATAATATTATTATTTAAACAATCTGTTAGCATTCTGTTAATAACTCTTTCATTATGTTTTTGTTACTTATGAAATATATATTTATACTGCCATATTGTTTTGCATTCAATATTTCTAAATTATAATATATCTAATATTTTGTTTTAAAATTTCACTTTTGGATTTTTCCCTAATATTCCTGAATTTTTTTCCTGTGACTCAGTAAGAACCCTGACAAATATTAATAAAACTATAAATGCTATAATGGACAAGATTAACAATACAGCAAACCATTCATATGTCTATTAACTCTTTAAGTTCCACAATGACTGGCAACATCTTCAAATAATACTTATTTGGAGTGATCATAAAACATATATATTTTAATTTTACAGTAAGTAACATCTTTCCTATTCTATGTTAAGATACATGTTACAGGCATAATTTTCAACCTTCAATATATACCTTGTCATTTGCAAATTTTAAGTAGATCAGCATTTCATTAGTGATGTATATATATATGTACCTACATAGCTATAAGTTAAATCATACATATTGCAACAATAGTTGTGGCATACAACAGATTCATGGGAGGTGTCCACTCTTTTGATCAATTTTGTTCTTATTATGTTATCTTGTGCAATTTCCAGGATGCAAAAAAGCCTGCCAAACTTGTCTTAACCCTATCCATACAGGGTGGGGGGACATATGCACACTATATAGTCACACATAATAAACAAATCTATCTGTCCACACAGACAAGCAATAAAAAATATGTACATGTCCATGATAATTGTACAGCCCTTATTTTGATGACTGGTAATTGTTATTGAATTAATCTTATAAATGTCATATCATACCCTAACCTTATATAGACAATGATATGTACCTATTATTATTCAACTCACTATTTTTTCTAAAATTTACTATTAATTGATCTTTACACATTTAAATATACAAGCAAATAAGGTACACATTGATATTCCACTATTAGGCACCTTTACATGGGTCAACTAGGTACAATTATTTATTAGTAAACTCCTTTTCATATGATTCAATTATGTCTCAGTTTGGCCTTAAATATTAATTTTTTTCATGCATGCACTCATATGTGCTTAAATTTGATTGAATATAATGAAATATATTTCAGTTTTTAGAATTTATATATTTGTACAAATTATATTAATAATATATGTATATTTCATGATACATCAATGATGTTCCATTTATAGCAATGCTTTCAAAGCTAAAAAAGAAAATTATCACCTTTTCTTACTAAAACCCCTTACAGTTTGGCAACCCCTTTTTTCTATGGCAATTACACCCACATAATTTTAAGCAATTCCTATCTGTTAATACACAAAATTGGGCTCCATAATTGTCATAGAAAAAAGTCATGCAGTTTGTTCTGTCATATTATTTTATTAATATGGTTAATATCTAGTTAAATTATTAACCTAAAATAATTATTACATAAACCTAATTTTAAAAAAAAATCATAACCATGGGAGGCCTTTACAAGCCTGAATTAAAGAACTTCTAATTTAGATTACATTTATTCATTATAAATATTTAAGGCTGAAAAAGATAATGAAGAATCCTATAAAATCTCAATTTGTTAATTTAATTGTTATCACAAAATATTTATTAGAAGTATTAATAACCACAGATTATTTATTTTGGCACATTTTGTATTGCTTTCAAAATAATGAATTAAAATAGATAAGATTATTTTCTTTACCTGCAATAGTCTTTTTTGATATAGGTGTTTATAAATAAAAATCTGAATAATAAGATAGGTAAATAAATATAAAAATCACATAAATTAATTTGTATGACTGCAATCAGAATAATTAGAACACTCTTCCTTGTTTAAAGATAATTGAACAGTATAACACTTTTTACCATGTTTCTATCATATTCATTTAATTAATTATTTATTTCAGAATTTGTTTTAATGGTTTTACACATAGCTAATAAACAATGCTCAATGTATTGCTTATATTTTATAACATCCAAATGATTTACCAATTCACTATTTAATATCTAAGCTTAATTCATCCATCTCATTTAATATAATAATTTGAATGTTTCTTAATTAAATATAAATTAAAACTAGGTATTCATTTGTTATTAAACCAATGGATATAAAGTAAATGCTGAATAACAATCTTTTGCTCCTATGTATGAATAATACATATTTGTAACACACTAAAATTGTATCTATGTATGAATAATATATATTTGCTAAAATTGTATCTATGTATGAATAATACATATTTGTAACATGCTAAAATTGTTTGAAATCTTTTAAATTTAAAATAGAATTTAAATTTAATAAATAAAATATGATGTTATATAATACAATATTACTATTTAAAAAATGATTTTGAAAAAATATTGCTAGTACTAACACACAGTCTATTCCATCTGAACCAGACTCCCATATGACAGACATACGAATACATAATTATCAAATTTTCTTGCTTTAATATCAGAGTATTAAGTTCCTCTAAATTAAATATGAAGTCTGATAAAGTTGTTAAACCTTCAGACATACATTTAAGATAGTAAAAACTATTTTTAATAATTTAAATTTATATTTTTTATGATGAGTAATATTGCTATTATTTATAAATAACTTATTTTGCAACTATGATTTTTACTAGAACAAACTATTGGCAACCAATGTGACATCTTCCTTAGAATAGAGACTGTGTCTTTGGTTGAAGTGTAAAGAATTAAAAACATGTAATTTCATAATTATATAAGTATGGTATAACTGTTCAAATATCAGTGAAGAAATGCCCAGTATACAATATGTATAAATCAGGAATGTACCAATTTGTATTAATTTCTTTATATACTTTTTATTAATCTGTTTAATAAAGTTAATATGGTTATACATTCTATCAAAAATAATTGAATTATTTGTTTTCATTTGTCATATTTTTGTTTTTTTAAATTACATTATTATAATATTCTGTCCATTTTACAAACGTGGTAAGTTATGTACTTTAAAAGGTATTAAACATTAGTTTGTCTTGTCTCATTTTAATAAACATTCAGATGAAGAAGACGATTCCTCCTCATCTTCTGAATATGAAACCGGCCGAGAACAGCTTTCTCCGGACAACACAGGAGCAGATGCAAGCAGCAGTAGTGAGCCATCTATGCGGGCGTCAGATATCAACTTTGACCTGGCGTTGGCCGGAACTCATAGTGTAAATCAATTTTTTCTATTTAGATTATCAACAAACATAATTCTGAATGTATTAGAGATTCAAACTATAGAATATAATTAAACCATTTCAGTATCTTGGTACCGACATGGAGGACTTGTCTGGACGCACGTTTCTCGAAGCCAACACGACGGTGGAGTTACCTCTCTTCCTGCGTCCTGGTGTTGTTCTTATACCCGGGCAGAACCTACCAGTCATCATATACTATCCCTGGGAGGCGGATACCTTGCTAAGGGCCAAGACAACCAACAAGACTGTTGGCTTTCTCTGTCAGGGGTACGGTAGAGTTGTATGATCCCTTGTTCAAATCAATGCTTTCTTTGATGTTGATATGATATTGCAGGAACCCCGAGGACCCGCTAGAAGGGAGCATTGGAACCACTGGGGAGCTCATCTCTATGAAGGAGGAGGACCCAGAAGGCGAGTTTACAGTGCTGCATGCTGTGGTGGCGGGTCGTCAGAGGTTCAGAGCTCTCAAAGTTCGTCGACACATCAACAGGTGAACACAGAAGCTACTAATTGGGGTCCAATAATCAATTAACTGGCTTTGTGGTATGCGATAGTATTTACCGAGGCACTGTGGAGATTCTACCTGAAGGTTCAGAGGTCTGCAGTCAACGACCTCTGGACTCCCTTCTCCCGGCAACCTGGTCGAGAATTGGGCTTCCGGTCGAGTCTGCTGTTGTCATGCAGGATGAGGCTGAATCCGAGTAAGTTTTATTGTTGTTCTTATTCGTCAGAGAAAAATCTACTTCGGTAGTAAATCTTGTACACCTAGTTTGTTCTCCTTCTATCAGTTTGTAACTATCTTTGACAGCGGGACAGAGTTAGTGCCGGGTATTTCTCGGTCATCAGCTGTGCTCAGTCTGGTTGAGGGCCGTCCTGGCGCGGTGTGGGGTCAAACCGATCCCCGTCGTCCAGGATCTCTGCAGGAGATAACAACCGGCGCCGTGGACAAGACGGGAACACCCTTCCGATACACAATTCGACAACCCGGTGGACACTGCCGATGGCCGGAACGACCTGATCTGCGGCTGATTGTGGGCCTCACTATGACTGGCCTGCCCCCCTGGGTCTTGCTTCAGTATGATGTCGTGAGTGGGCTGATACATTAAAATAGAACAAGATCGATCCACAAAATAAATAAATTTTGAAAGGAATCATGTTTTACAGAAACACTTGATGAATTCCATCCGGACAGAATTGAAACAGTGGAATGACACGTGGAACCTCTCCCATTGGACAGTCGACCTTGCCGTGCCTTTCTCCTATTGGCTTATTCAAAATCTGCCCGTTACAGACCCGATTAAGATCTTTCTACTTGGTCTGGACCACGTGATTAATCGTTTACGGGCTTGTTTGGATATTCTCTGCAAGGTGGGATTGATTCGGGACTCAATGTTCTGTTTTATTTACAAGTGTATTCGTGAAGTTGTATCTCTTCAGTTTTGTGGGATTAAAGTTCTGTGTTTGTTATCTTTTTGTCTTGTTAGATTTAAAATGAAGATTGGTGGGTATTGTAATTAAATCAAATGCACATTTTATTTTTCAGGTCGACTTATTCTTTGTTTCTTTTAACTTGTAAATGATTCTTTCTTAGGTAATTATCTTTAGATAGTTCTGTGATACTGCATTTAAATTTAACTAAACACAGTGCATGTTTTGTACCTACTGTTCAAGTTTGTAGAACCTCACATGGTTACAGATATTATTGGAGGACACAACTATACCTATAGATTATCTTTAATACTTCCTAGGTTAAATTGACTTTCTTTCCCGGCTTGTCAGTGCACCAACTTTGTTTGTCGGGTTTGCGGTGAAGCGGTGACCATGAAACGGGACATTGTCTGTCTGGCTCGTGAGGGCAGTCTTCAGGCCTTTGTTAATCCAAACGGTTACATACACGAGATGCTCACAGTCTCCAAAGTTGTCAATGTGGCACTTGTGGGCCGTCCCACTTCTGAACACAGCTGGTTCCCCGGGTATGATCCTCTTCGCTTTTCGTTGTTCAACTTTGTCTGTTCTCTCTCAATTATGCCTAGTGGTGTAACCCTTTTATATATTTTTTATTTTTCCAAAGCACCAATAAAATAGATTAAAATGAAATATATTTATAAGTTTTGAACATTTCAGTTGAATTCAGAAATCTATTTTTTAAACAATTATATTCCACTAAATGAATTATTTTACTTCGTTATCGATCCATCCATTTTTATTATTGATTTTTAACAGCTACGCGTGGACGATCATTGAATGCTCCAGTTGCAAACATCACATGGGCTGGCGATTCACAGCCACCAACTCCAAACTCAAACCGGCCGTGTTCTGGGGCGTGTGTCGTGGATCGGTTATTCCCGGCTTCCAATCTGACCCGAATTGGTTACCTCATACTTGATATTGCACCTCACTATAGCAGTGCAGCGCTGCACCCAAGAAATCTGTTACATTTGCTGACTAAAGTCATTTCAAATTATTTACGTAATATACCCCGGTTGTCTATATAGAATATTGTATGTCAGTTTATATTTTAAGAAAATGTTATTTCTAGACAGTAAAACATTTTAGTTGTCATTTTTAATTACTACAGTTAGTGCTTGGCATGATTATTTATATATATATTTTTAATAACTTTCATTTGTAACTTACTTTGTAAATTTGTTCAAAATTATTAAATTCGTTATAGTTAACGATTTTGAGACTGTAACCTCACCTAAGCTCTGATTGCACAATTAATACTTTTAATAATATTTCCATTTTAACTATACTTTGTATTATGTTTCAGATGCACATAATATTATTATGAATAATTATTATTGATTACTCATTGTAAATTTTTTCCGTAACAACTTATGTAAATATTAGTGTATTGAAGAAAATATATTTTTGTTTTATTAATGATAAACCAAATTATGTAAACAAGATTTAGACAAGAATTACAAAACTATCGAACAAACATATTTTTAATATAAATTGCGTGGGAGCATTTACTCAGGATGTCCACGCAGGAGCTGTTCAAAAATGACGTCACGCAAATTTGGGCCATGTTTTACCCTTCTCCCTTGTATCACGCACAGTCACAAATTTCGATACCTCTTTCAGATAAGACGTCACGTTAAGAAGTTCTACCCCCTCCCTTCATACACACTCAACGATAATAATTTACAGCGTTTCATTAATCTAACTAACATATCCGTACTATAACGTATTGTAAAAAAATGATGTAAAAAGGTCTGAGTACAATTTTCGAAAATCAAACATTATTTCGAATAATTTGTGAGTTCGCATAAACTGTAAATTTTATTAATTTAAACGAAACAATTTAAAAAATAGATTAAAGATATTTAATACACAGAGTTATCTTTCTCTATGGGGCTTTTACAGGAATATTAACGTCACGATTTTCGAAAACCCCTCCATCACGCTTTGTCACGGATTTATCAACCCCCTTCTCCTAATCAGTGTGACGCGATTTTTAAATGCAACCTGTACAATTAACTTTTTACAATGCTAAATATATATATTTTTTATTTTATAAATACTTTTAATTTTATAAATACTTTTCAATTTGCTAAAAACTTTTTTCAATTTTAAATAAATTACCTAATGTTATCCGACGCAAATGTGGTTTAACTGATAATTTCAAATTAAATATGCTAATTCAATAATCAAAAGAAAATATAAAGATAACCAATTTACAGATGGCATCATTAAGCAATCTTGATGATGCCATATACTATAGTATGGACACCAAATTTTATATTTTAGTAACAGATTATTTATAACAATTCATTTGATTATACATCTTTAGCAATATTACTAATAATTAGAGTCTTCTTCCATTATATTTTGTTACGATTGAAAATTTCAAAATATATATGGTTGTAAATTTTTGTTTATAACGGGTTAATATGTTTTATTTGTAATAATAATATAATTTAATTATAGTGTTTAAACAAGCCAAAACATTGATTATTATCGATACGTAAAACCATAATAAATAGCGCTGTTTTTAACACACTATTTAGTTATCATAACCTAAAGGGTCGATTGTTACTACATTTACAAAAAGAAAAAAATCATGTAAGCAATTAAATATAAATAATTTTATATATTAAATCAACATGAATTTATTAAACAGAATTTTCTCTTTTTAAACTAAATGTATTTTATGAGTTTGTGTGTTTGATGGATTTTTGTTTTCAATCTTAAGATCATTCAGTACATTTGATTGATTCATAATGTATATGAATCCATCTTAAGATATGTCGCATATATTATAAAGTTTGTTAAGGTTAAGATTAGAGATCATCCTATATCTTTTATATATGTGTGTAATACAAAACATAATATAATATTTTAACTGATTATGTTCCCAAAATGATTAAAAACCATCAACTATGGAGAAAGAAATATAACTGAATTTTTGTTTGTAATTTTTGCCATGCTTAGCACATCTTACATTGAGGTGAGACTTCACTCCCCTCTCGTGAAATATATGAAGATGCATTACAGATTATGACATTTTTTAAACCTATATCTATATTAATGCAAATTTTAAGATCTCCACCAACCCCCAACTCTCTTTACCATGATAAAAATAAAAAATAAAAAAACTGTCACTCTTAATTCAATTAAATATACTTTAAAATCTTTAAATTCATATTATTTTTATATCATATATAATATTCCAATATATAATAATTTTATAACAATAAATATAACAAGAATCACAGTATATGAATATATATATATATATTGGATATATATTGGACCATATAAGAAATTCTTAATAGCTTTAATCTATTTTTTAAAAACTGTTCAGAATTCATAATTTGTAAAAACCATATTATAATGTTAATTAAAATTTAATTTATTTTTAAAAACTATTTTTTTTTATTTAATTAAAATATTTACTGAAACTAAAAATGTTATTAACTGAATGTATAACAAAATATTACATTTTCAAAAATATTCATTAATAAAATATTCAATAATATAAAAATTTTTAAACTCAAAAATATTTATATTGCATTTTATAATTTTATAACAATAATAAGTTAACAATGAATATTTTATATAAAAAAAAACTATTTAAATAATTATTATTAGATTTTAAACTATTTTTTTAAAAATTTTTTCCTTTAATATTAATTTATTACAAATTTTGAATTAAATTTTATTTTTTATTTTTATAATATATTTATTTATAAGGCATAAGTAAATTATTACAATCAATAAATTAGCTGCCAAGTTCAGTAAACATTATTTTTCACTTTCAGTTATTTTTTAAATAAAAAAAATTATATCTTATAATTTTTATTCAAAAATATTAATAAAAGATTTAATTGACTTCATTTCATTTCATTTCATTTTAATTAAATTTTGTTTTAATATAGTTTTAGTGATTACTTTTATATACAGAGTTTTTTATTTTGTCTTTATTGAATTTTAGGGGTTTTATTTTTTATTACTAGCCAATGATTACTTACTGATTGCCAAATTACAGTATAAATAGTACTTGTATTTTGCCAATAGATACAGAACTGATTATTTAAGATAATATATTTATTGGACAATAGTACTATCAAATTTAGTTTTTGGTTGAGATAAAAAAAATGCTAGAGTTCTATATATATATATATAATTCTGTATATTATTCTTTTATAATTTTAATAATGTAAATATAAAATAAGTTTCATTTCAGTTTGATTTGTATATTTTAAATATATTATATATTAAAAATAATAATTATTATAATGCATTAGTAACACTTTAATAAGTATGATACATTACTGCTTAGTGTTACTTTAGATTGTGACTACAATATAATATTTTACAAATATGCTACAAACATATTTTATAATATTTTTTTATTTTTTACAAAGAATGACAATGATTATTTAAAACAAAACTTCATTATTATGGAGAATTTTAATAGTAAGAGAATTATTAATATTTGTTTTGTACTTTATAAATTATTCAGATGTAGATTATTTATTTAAAAGCCTACTAAACAATATAAATTAATAATATAATAAATATAATTTAATGTAAAATTGATCACTTGAGTAAAATATTATAACACATTAAAATAAATATATTTTTCAATTATTTTGATTGAAAAAAATATTTTCTTTTTCATTTTTATTTAAAAATAAATATCTAACTGATTATTTAAAAATCCTTATTTAAAAAAATAATTATTGAATATTTAAATTTCTTTTGATATATAAATTCTGTCTTATGAAATTACTGAATATTAATTTGTTTTCAAACTATGCTAATCTTTAGAACAGCAAAATAAATACTCCTTCCTTTGAATATTTTATAGGAAAATACCATTATGACAGTAATCTATTTATTTATTTTTAAAAATATATATTGTTTAATGTTTTAGTGAAATTATTCAAAATGAAATGCATTTACAAATGATTATTTTAAACAATATAGTGAATTAAATTTATCTTTAAAATAGATCATTCTAATAATTGAAATATAAAAATACAATACAATTGATAAAAAATGTATATAATAATGAAAGTAAAATAAAAGCTCTTTGTCATATAATTAACTGCTAATAAAAACTACAATACAAAACAAATTTTAAAAGAAAAATATTAGATTATCAGATGTTTTGACTTTATGTCTTCTTCTAGTTCTGTGATATGCATTTTTTTATTTTACTTTTGTGGTTATATACATTTTGTGTTAATTGCACTTTATTTTATTATGGCCCTCTGACACTCTCTTCATATCAGATATTTAAATATTATTCATATTTTTTATAGACAACAAAAAGAATATTTAAAAAGTCTTATATATTTACATATTTTTAATTGAAATAGTTATTTAAAATACAGTAAAAAATATTTTAAAAACTTTCATTAACAGTGTGTATAACTCCAGTTGTGAAAGGTTACACAAATTATACCCATCATTTTGCAATCAGATTTTTGACAATAATTATTATTTTTAAGTACATTAAATACTCCAATTGTACATTGATAAATGGATTATTTTAATACCTAACTAAATTTTCTATTGGTGTGTTTTTCAATATAAATGATACAGTTTTATACTTTTGTTTTTCTAATATTATTTTAGATGAATCTATAAAGCACTACAAAGCATATTTCATAAGATTTTGCACATATGGTTTGCTGTTGAAATTGTTAATTGTCCTTTGAATTCAATGTTTTCATTACTATACATACGTTCAGATTTTTGGTTTCATTTTTCTTTTTAAATAAAATAATTATTTAGTGTGATATAGACCTTTTATGACAATTGAACATTTTCGCTTAATAGAATATAATTCTAACTATTTAATCAAACGTGTATGAATACTTATTTTATTCTTTCCTTAATTTATTTTTTGAAATATAATTATATACTATAATTATACTATTAATAAAATATTTAAAATAGTTTCTCTAAAAAACTATAGATTTTATTTTTTTGTTTGTTGTAAACTTTGCTCATTTAAAGATCTTTTTAAAATGATAACATTTAGTAAATAAACTTGGTATATTACATTATTAGATATCGCTTTGACAACATAGTAACATTTGAATAGCTGACTGCTCTTATTAAATGAAATAACGTGTAAAATAAGCAAAGGAATAAAATCATGGAAATCAATAGAATGTGATATATAACTACACACACACACACACGGCCTAAGCCAAAGATATATAGTGTGGAAGAAGAGGAGAACAATGACACTAAAACTATTCTACACAAACATACATAGTTATATAAAAATGTTCTATAATGGGGATATGCTGGATAATTTATATTTCTACATACTCTAGACAAAGATAATTCATCTCATTTCTTCTCTCAGTCCAAAATAGTCTTTGTACTAACTTAGATTCAATAACTATATTTAAATATTTCAGAATACATTATTAAAAAGCCTAAATTCGCATATTATATTTCATTCTTTAGATTATAAATATCAAAAAAAATTAAGTTTATCAAAATTATTAGCTAGTAAAGATAATATACACATTTTTTATATTATAGAATGCCCGCTTTTGCACCTTATCTCACTGAAGAACAGCAAAAGGAACTGAGAGGTATTGCTAATGCAATTGTAGCCACAGGAAAGGGCATTCTTGCAGCTGACGAAAGTACAGGTATGTCAGTCACAAATTCTTCAATACTCTATGAAGTTTGAACTAATTGTATAAGTTTAAAGTGATTTATTTCGCTTCATTAAGAGCTACATGCCTTCAAATTTATCAAACAAAAAGATTCATTCACTTTTATTGACTTTCTTTTTAAGGCACAATCGGCAAGCGATTTCAGGGAATTGGTGTCGAAAATGTTGAGGATAATCGTCGTAAATATCGTCAACTCCTCTTCACATCTGATGACGTCATGTCCCAGAATATCTCAGGAGTGATCATGTTCCATGAGACCCTCTACCAAAAGACGGACGATGGCACCCTCTTTGTGGACCTCCTCAAGAAAAAGGGAATCATTCCTGGCATCAAGGTAGATAAAGGTGTTGTACCATTGGCTGGATCCTTCGATGAGGTCACCACACAAGGTAGAAATTTCATTTAATTGTTCCTTTAAATTAATTTTGGACTTTTCAATATAAATTAGGTGTTTACATTGTTATAAAGCTACTAGAATTATTATTTTTGAAACTGGTGTTTTCAGTATTCTCGATAAATAGAACAGATGATTTTTTATTCTACTTATCCACAAATACAAAACCTGTGGACGTGACTTGTTGGTGTGTTTTCGTTGTGTTCGTTGTACACGTAGGTATGTATTATGAGATCTTTGAACCCAACCCTTGATATATTTTAGCAACTTAGTGTAGTGTATAGTTACCGTTCGTGTATAATTTAATTGAGTGTATAGCTACATGAAATGAAGCAACTTCTCAGTTGATTTCTAGGTACCTATCTACTATACGAAGACCATGTCAAGATAAGGCGTAGTTTGCCTGCTCTGTTGTTAGTTGGTAGTGTTGTTAAATATAAGTGCTTTGTGTCATGCGAGCAATATACCTTTTACTGAGTAGAGAGGGGTTCGCCAAAATAAAAATGCGCAAGTCGAGGTTAACTGTTCTCTAAAAGTTGTATTAGATAGTCAAGATATTTCATGGTTAAGTGGTTTGTTTATCATCTCGATAAGTACCTAATATGTCAATTTCTTCTTTTATATTTTCAGTTTACAATAATCTTTCACTTCTGTTGTAAAATGAAATTAGATTGTTATATTCTTTAAAGTTTGTCAAGTTTACAGAGAAATAAAATATGTACAATGTCTAATATGTGGTTTTAACTTTTCGCAGGCTTGGATGGCTTGAATGAGCGATGTGCCCAGTACAAAAAGGATGGCGCCCAGTTTGCCAAGTGGCGATGTGTTCTCAAGATTAATGAGTTCACTCCTTCCTATCAAGCAATGATGGAAAACGCTAATGTTCTGGCTAGATATGCTTCCATCTGTCAGCAGGTTAGTTGCATATTTATTCTTAAATCGTTAATTCATATGTGATAAACTTTTGCTTTAACAATGTATGTATATGCTTTTATCATTTCATAATTATTATTTGTCACATTCAAATAACTTTTTAATACTATAATTAAAAATACAAAATATTATTTAAAGTTATATAATTACTTTGAATAATTTCAATTTCTTAAAATCGATATATTTCGATTTTTTATTTATTAATTTTTTATTTTATAATTGTAGTTTTTATAATTTTTTATGGGAATATTATTGATTGAAATTTGTTGATTACAATAAATTGATAGCATTTTTATAAAATACCTAATCTCTATATAATTTCACTGCTTCAACTATACAATGATAAAGATAAAAGATACGAAGTTATTCTGTATCTTTTTTGATTCATAGTATCAATAATTTATTTAATACCTATATTAAAATAATAAATTGATTTCGAAATATCATTAAATTTATATTAAAAGTGGAATTTCTCATTCCTCCACGAATCTTTATTTTATAGGCGCATCAGTCACGTTCACTAAATCCATGCTTTTGGCAGGTATTACGTTACGTAATAGTTCTGAAATATTTTAATCGCTTTTGAAATATGTCGGTCAGATTCAATTTAGAACAGTATATTTAGTTCTGTAGTAAGTCAAATATAAAAATATTGTGTTGACACTGTTTTGTTGAAAGTTCAAGATTCATTCCAAAAATATGTTAAAAACTTTTTATTTTTAATCATTAATTTGAGCAGTTTTAAAATACTTTTTTCGCCTCGATAGAACGGTCTTGTGCCAATCGTAGAGCCAGAAGTTCTCCCAGACGGCACCCACGACCTCGCAACAGCTCAGCAGGTCACTGAACAAGTGCTTGCATTCACCTACAAGGCTCTGGCTGATCACCACGTTTACTTGGAAGGAACCCTACTCAAGCCAAACATGGTTACCCCCGGACAATCCTGCAAGACACGGTCCACCGCCGAACAGATCGCCATCGCTACCGTCACTGCCCTACGACGTACCGTACCTGCGGCAGTTCCTGGAGTCACCTTTTTATCCGGTGGCCAGTCGGAGGCTGAGGCGACAGCCAATCTGAGTGCCATCAACCGAGTTCAAGGAAACCCATGGAAACTGACCTTCAGCTACGGTCGTGCTCTCCAAGCTTCCACGCTGGCTGCATGGAAGGGAACTGATGTTGCTGCTGGACAAAATACCTTCCTTAACAGAGCCAAGGTATTTAAACTTGATTGATTGTTGTTATGTTTCTATTTAATTTTGTTTATAATTATATAGTTTTAAAATAATAATTTGAATGCTTGTATACTACTTATTTTTTATAAGTAGTAGAAAATTATATTTTGATTTAAAAATTATATTTTGATTTAAAAATTATATTTTGATTTAAAAATTATATTTTGATTTAAAAATTATATTAATTTAGTATTTAAATGAAAAATATTTTGAGATTAATTTTCATATTTTTACTTCAAAATTTTAATTTTTAAAATATTATTTTTACATTTCTGTTAACTAAAAACATGTCTTAATTTCAGGAATGTGGATTGGCTGCTCAAGGAAAGTTTGATGGTGGCAATCAGAGCGAAGAATCGAAGAAATCCCTTTTTGTTGCTCAACACGCTTACTAACTGCAGTCATTTCTCATCAATAATGTTTTCTATTAACATTTTAATGTTGACTATTTATTCACATGCGCTTATTATTTCTTCGGTTGTTTAGTATTTTTTTTTTATTCATGGGTGATAATTAAATTATTGTGAGTTTAAGTTGACTTTTTTTAAGTTACGATAGTATAACATTGTTTCATATTTCTGAAATATATGGGAGCCTCAAATCTCATTAAAACTATTCCGAAATGTTTCAACAATGTTATCTTTTAAGAATACTAAATGAATTCTAAATTCAATTATAATTAAATAATTAAACTCAAATATCGAATTAGAAAATTGTATTTTTTAATTAAATATAGAATGACATTTTTAAATAAGCAAATACTTTTAATAGCAATATGTGTATATAAATATATATACTAGAGTAAAAATAATTTGAAGAGTTTGTAATTAGCTGCTAGTCTCAATAAGTGCAGGCAGTTGTCATGGACTTTTCGCCAGCTGGATCAATACTCGGGTGTCTTCCAGCATAGAATAGCATACTTTTTGACCCACATGTGAATGAAAGCACCCGGTTCGTGGCTCACCAGACTGCCATAATTAAATCGGCCAACCAGCACCTGCCAGACACGACCGAGATTGCTATCCAGATCTTTTTTGATTCGACGCGCAATGTCCTTCTCGATCTCCTCTTCATTCTGCATCTGCTTGGCCAAATCAATAATATAATCTCGCATATCGTCGCTCATTTGGTCATCGATGCGGAGAATACGAACGTCATCACCATCATCATGATGTTCCTGTTTTGGTGGTTCACTTTGATCTTTTGTCCGATTTACTTCAGTCCTATAAGAACAAGGTTTTAAAAGAACGAATTATGTTTAGAAAATAAATTAATCTCCTTTTTTTAAATGTTATAATTGAAAATATAATCCTTCTACTTCCAAATTGTTAATTTGAGATATGTTTATATTTATAGTTTGCGTAGGTCGTATTTTCGAAAATTAGTTAAGAAAAGAGAATACTTTACTGTGGTACAAACATATACATAAAAGATATCCGCGAAATGTTATAAAAATGTTCCCATATTTTAATACATATAAATTCGAAAAAATAATAATTTTTGGACTATAGGTGTTTGATATACTAATATTTTTGTAGTATTTAATTTACTATTTTTATGATAAACAATATATTTGCATAAATTAAACCTTAACAAAACAAACATACATGTAATCCTCTCTTGGCTCGAGACCCAAAGTATCGCAAAACTCTTGAATTGTAATAACGCCAGTATTATTGCTGTCAAAGAGAGTTAGCCATTTCTGAAATAGAACGTATTAGAAGTAATAAAGTTTAATACAAATAATATTGTGTTATATAGAACTTTATATATAAAATAATTGATAATCTACTTTCATTGTATTTTATCTATATTTTAAATAAAGTTAACATTTAAATATGTAATAATGTTTAAATACATATTTAATATAAGTCCATTTTGTTAATATAATTGTTTTAATAAGCAATCGTTAATAATATGAGCAACTACAATTTTTTAGTTTTCCAATTACATTTTTTTATTAACCAAATTACTATAATAGTTATTTCAAAACACATGGAGTGGTTTCAAAATAGAATTGTTGCAATCTTTAAGGTATACTGAGATGTATTTGTACCTATATTATATTATGCTGCCAATACTTTGGATGGTTCAGTAAGCAACCTACATTTGAAATACTCTGAGAGCCACAATCTTAATCTATTCATTTGTGTAACTCTGTGAACCTCACATAGTTAGTGTTGACTTTGAGTCATATATTAATTGTTAATTAAATTGTGTAGTGAACGAAAGTTAGATCACTCTTGTATTAGTGACCCCATTATATTATAGAGTCGATTGAGAGATAAGATTTACTCGACCGTGAAAAATATGGACATTGTAAGATTCAACTGATTTAGTGTCAAATTTGCTAATTAGAATGTGAAATATGTCATTCTTTTATTTTTTTATCCTTTTTTAATGAAAATTTTCAAGACGAATAACGTTTTGAACAGCACTAAATAATCAATGTATATTCTTACTCGATTCACGGTTAAAAAATTTAACTTAGATTGCCTTTTTTATATTAGATTTGTAAAAGTTGGACTAAATTCAACGAATAATGTATAACGAATGGGCTTTTAAAAATTGATTTCAATAATACAGACATCCAATAAAAAGTTAAATAAACTAAAAATCGAGAACCAGTAAAATTAAAAAAAAAAATATTAATTACTGTGGTTGTATTCAGTTGTTTGGATGTTCTCAAATTTATGTTGTGGTCTTTGGTGAATGAAGACAGTTTACCAAAGACAACAACATAAATGTGAGAACGATTACCTCGAATTAAAATAAGTTTTAAAATCGGAATAATGTCAGTTTACTTTTAAATAGATAAAAATATGCACACATAAAAAACAAAAACTATTAGATATATATTTAAAATAATTGAAAACTTAATTAAAACATTTTTAATTTGACTTCTAGGTATTTTATAGAAATTTCTGAATTAAAAAAAGTTATTGCCCTATATATTTCTCAAATTTATCAGATATTTGTTTCAATGAAATTATCTTGATAATAGTCTATTATCTTTTTTAAAAACAGTTATTTCTAAATGTAAATTATTGATGAAAATCTGCTTTCATTATATTTAAATAAAAACTGTTACATTATTTTATTTCGTAATTCGGAAAAAATTAAAACTTTCATATAAGGATTACATTTATTATGTGACAATTAATGAACACGTATTTCAAATTTCTACCAATATATCATTATGTAGAACGCATTTATATTAAACAATCTTTCTAGAATAAAGATTTGTTACATTTAAAGTTATGAGTAAAAATTGACATTTTTTATTAATTACTTACTTGAACAAACACTGCCTCATAGTTGTTTTCTCTCATAAACCCTTCCAACTCTTCCGTTGAAATAGACCCTGATCTATCCTTATCGATATTTTCAAAAATGAGCAAAAATTCCATTTCTATTACAATTATTGTTCACAATTCTTTAATTTGAGTACTCTTGTCGACGATGAAGAAGCCTACTGATGAAGAAGCAGTATGACGAAAGGCTACGGTTTGTTTTATACTCACTATGATTGAGAGAATTTAAATGGAGTGGAGTTTGTATTGTTTGTGTATAAGTTCTGCGTATACAGTACTACACAGCATACCTGTCGTCTTGAGAACTATTAATGTATCTACACTGACGCGGTATATATAGAACTGATGGCTTTCTGAAAAATTTATTGTTGTAAAAATTCCAATGAATATAGTTAGCTACTATAGATGTATATTATATATATTAATCGTAGTACGCCTTCACATCATTTGAGGGTCATCAAAGTATTATACAATTTTTGCAATCGATTTACTTGAATACCCGCTTCTTTAATGTAATGCGTAAAAAGAGAAATATAGTGACAGATATAAATTGCGAGCGCTCGATACATTGTGTAATCGCAAATTGTTATAGCGAGTGTGTATAGGGATGTTTACCCGTAAGGGTGCTTTTATTGACGAGGTAAAGAATATGAAACGAAAATATCGACATAGAATAAGTTCATCATGGAATTTATAATATATGCAATTGTGTATTCATATTGCTAGCTTTGATTTTTTTCGCTGAATATGAATTTATTTTCAAAATATTTAATATACTAGATTACAGAAAAAAGACATTTTCAATTTTGCTTTTGCTGTAGATAAATAATGTTTTTTTATTAAACTTTCTCAGGAACTTGACAATATTGGCTGTTTTGTCTTGAACAGTTTCGAGGGGAGGGGAAGGTCCACCTAGTGTACGGATACGAGTTGCGTCCATTGTGGGCACTTCAGGAGAATGTGTTCGCCGTCTCCGTTGCATTGATTGATCCCCTTGGATGTCCCATTTAGTCTTTGCTGGGAAGATATAGATTTATCCGTTCTGATCTGACATACAGTGATGTACTCAGATCTTGTCGATGGGTCCTCCAAAACCCAATCGGCCAAGATGCCTGTGAGATTATACAATTTTTAAATATCTGACTGTTCATATAAAGATATATTTTAATGAAAAATTGAGTAAATTATGAAAAAAAATTGCCTGATCACCCTTACTTTAGAATAAAATATACCTATAAAACAATCATTATTCAAATATTTATTAAATTATAATTAATTTTACTTCTATTTAACCGGGACACCCTACTTTCTTATTGATTATTGGTTGACAAAAGTAGTCTGTCCCGTCTAGAAAATATTGTGTAGGTACAATAATATACCTAACGAAAAAAGTAAGTTTGAGAAACCAATCACAAATATTAAACTGTTAGTTAACAACTAGACATGATATAAAATCATCCAATATCAATGAAGTTTTTGTATATATTATATTTATGATAAGATCAGTCTATGGTTATAAAATTTTGGAACTAATTGACTTTTACTATTTGCTATGAAATCAAGAAGTTATTCATACATCTTTTAATCTTGATGTTGAAATAATATCAGAACATTTTCTAAATGAGCAATGAATTGGTAAACTACAAATCAACATAAGTTTAAAACTTTATTCGATCAGTAAAAAAATATATTTTAAAAATTATTTTGTAGAAATACAAATAAAATTAAAACAAAATGTACAATAAAAGTTAAATTAAATTAACCCCTAACAAAAACTACAATATAAACCAAAGAAATACATTTAATCGTCAGGCGTTTCATCTTCTTTTTCTTCTGTGATAATCAATTTTTAATGTTTATTATCCATAGCTATCTATTCATTTATGTATGATTTTAAAACCAGTAATGATAAAAAGTAATTAATTATGACATTGT
>JAUZNC010031691.1:0-20447 GCA_034780395.1 Vannuccia rotundouncinata
ATCAGTACAAAACCCTGTTAAGAAGTTGTTTTAATTTGATGCTAAAGCCATTTAAAAAGCCATTGAGTCATATTTGTGTAAAATTTCGTCCTAGAGGAATAAAATTTTTGATTGGGTGTCATGCTGTTCTACCATTTAGTAATATCAAACATGTTTTCCTCTATCGAGACGTCATACCGACAGCTCAATCATTCCAGAATTTGTTTATTAGTGCTTGTCCAACACCGCTGCAGTCTTCGACCTGGAATATATCATTCTTCATAAAAGCCATCTTTACTGAAAAGAAAAGCATTGCTGAAATATATTTTTTGATATATAGTTCTGTGGAGATGAAGAAGTATTCATGGATTTTGAAAGAAGATTTTCTCAACACATTTTCAGACCTTGAGATCTGGGCAATTCTTTGGGCTATTACTTGCGCTAACTATGAAGATGCTGTCTATTCAAGAGTTCCAATATTTAGCGTACATTTCGATGATTTAGTGAACAAATCTCAAGTGGTCGTTGAAAGTCTTAATCGAAAACTAAACTTAGGTGTAGATAACATCTGGGAGAAAGTTGCACCAGCCTTACAAAGAGACTCTCAGAGAGGAACTGATCATAGTCAAAAGAAGTTACAAAAAGTTAAAAAATCAGGTAATCTAGATCAATTGGATCTTGTTCGTCTTGAGAGTGTTTTTCGCCGTCTTGAATTGGACGTTCCTCTAAATGGACGAGTTAGTCTTTCGAATGCTCTAGAATTTTGAGGTAGTATATTCATGTCAAGAATATATAAAAACTTATTGATTAGTTTTTTGTTTGGTGTTAATTTGGTACTTATAACTCTAATATAACTCTAATAACTTTAATATTCTGTTACTATTAAAATAATAATAGGGCTCTATTTCCTGTATGAACGTATAGGTACAATAAGTTCATAAAATGGAAAGTAATATGTTTATAATCACATAACATAACACCTATTTAGTAGTATGAAATAGTTGTAGCTAATCTAATGTAAAAAAATTATATACCTGTAAAGGAAAAACTTAATGGCAAATAGGAGTTAGAGTAATTTGGATAGGAATTGATTCGTAAGCCACAGAGATGCAGAAGGTACAAATGTTATTTGGTATTTAATAGTGATGTTCTACTATAGATGGTTATATTTTTATTTCTGGTGGGGTAATTTGTGTTGGTTATTATTCAGTTACTTATAAATATATATATTGTTTACCTTGTTACTTGTTACTTACTTTTTTATTTGGCGTTGTTGTTCAGGTTTTCAAAATATACAACATTTAATAATGACTTCAGGGATATCCTTCCTTTGATTATTTCATTTGCATTTTAGTAGGATTAAAATAGTGTCATTTTATATATCTATAATACCAATAAAATTATAAAACAAATTACAATATTATTATTTTTGTTATCAGCAGGTACCCCTTCTCCTGTATATTATTTACTTCTTAATGCTTTGCTTATATCATAATAACAAAATCATTTTTACGCTATAATTGTTTTGAATTATTCATGGCCCCGTCCAAACAATACCATTTAATATGAAATGCATTGATTTTATACTAACCCTTGCTCTGTGAATTGATGGACTTTTCCGAATATAGGATTGACTATTATAAAGTGATAATCTTCAATCTATAATATTCTTCATGGATTAGCCTCAAAGTCAAGCATCTAGAATTGCTTATCGCAACATATGGAATATTTCTGAACCAGATTCCTCTTCACCAGGATGTGTCAAAGTAGCTGCAAAGCTGGGGCAACGATTTCGTTGGAGGAACTGTTGATTACCTTTAGAGGACTCTGCCCATTTATATACAATTTTTGGAATTATGATATCGGTTGCCACAAATTCCAAGACTATGTGATGTTGCAATTTTGAAGTATACGCAGGGCGAAATTATAATAATCGGAATTATCAGCAGTCACATCACTGCTGATAATTTATTTACCCCAATGTTCTTCTCGTTCACTTTTTTCAGCATCTTTTTTTTTACATTCCTCTTAAGTCCTACAATATGCTGTGTTCTTTTACATCCTTCTTTGTCTGCAATTTTATATTTCTTATTGTGGGGATCGATTTTGTTCAGTTTTCGTTCCGATATATAATTTCATAAGAAAGGCTGCTGCCATTTGGGTGGGAATAACCTCAATTATAAGCGCATTGTTGATGCTCCATTTGGCATTCGGGTTGACCTTCATTGGACAGTGGATGGTCACCTGACTTGCTGTTTACCAAAAATTAGACACAATTTAGCTGTTAGACTAATTCTCTTCTCGGGCCAATTGGCGTTCGATTTGTCAGATAGATTTTGTCAAAGGTGTTTTCGTGTCATTTTCTTCGGTTGACTTGAAACAGCTGATAAATTATAATTTTTGCGTTTTTAGTATTTATAATTATTTTTCCATTTTCTAAAAAAGTTTAATTTTCAGTCGTGAGTTGATGAGGAAATTGACTCACGCAGCTTCCGTCATTTTGTATATATTTTTTTCATTTACCTTTAATAAAGTTTCAAATTAAAGTATTCAATTATTTTAAATGCGGAAAGGTCAACAAACTTTCTAATATGTGATATCAAAGCCTTTTCAAATATTTTTTAAATGACAGGAAAAGAATATTAACTTTGAGTAGCTTATAACAAGTAAATTTCAGCTGATAATTTTAAAACGAATTAATATTTAGCCTAATTATATCCTTCCACTATTGAGTTGATATTGATTTTTCATAAAAGAAATGATATGTTCTAACAATTTTTAGAAAACATCCTCGAAATCGATAAATGTTGCATTTGAAATAAGAACCTTGAATACTATAATATTTCCAATTTCAAGTAAAAATTGTTCGAAGAAAAGACTATATAAAAGGGATACTTCTTATTTACTTATTTCTTACTCACATGATAATTTTATAATTATATAATAGCTTAATTTATTAATGCAACAAAGTAAAAACTTTTAATTAATCTTAATGCGCACTAAAAGACAAATCCCTCGACGCAAAAGCAATATTGTGTTAACATATGTTAATATATTTTTTTCTTCATAATTTCTCTCTGCTATTAATAAATGTGGAATTTTATCTGAATGTAAAAACTGTTTAGTATAGTTTTCTTTTGTAACATTAATTTAAAGTCAGGCTCCGATTTTCTTTGACAATAAATTTGCATATTATCTCATTTTGCAAACATTTTACAATTTTATCAACTTGTTTAGCCACAATGTTCGGTGCTCATACATAGAGTGTATTTGTCGGATATAAGAATAGACAACTGTCCACTATTCTGTTGTAGACTTCGACCAATGCTTTAGTTAAGGAACACATAAAATGTAGCTATTCTAAATTACTTATTAGAAAATATAATTTATAAGATGTTAGTTTTTGCAAAAGTGTCAAATCTTGTTAATTAATGTAGAAATCGATTTATTGATGTATTGATGTTCATTTTTTATGTACACCAACTTAAATAATTCAAAATAAAGAAATTCTTATATTTTTCATGTACTTTTAAATTTCTATCGAACACAAATTTATATTTCTGTTATATTATGAAATTGTCAATAAAATTCCAGAATATTTAGTCTTGCTTTTAGTAATATTAGTTTGAGCATTTTTTATAAAAGCAAACACATCTGCCATATTCATTTTGTCCTTTTCACTTATCAGAAATATTTCTTCAGACCTGTCTATTAATGCAATGTTTAAGATAATAAAACAGATGGTTTGGATTCTTATTGTTTATTTTGATTAAAACAGTTCATTTTTATTGATAAATGGATCAATTCACAAAGCCTTTAAAATAGAATATAAAATCAATAATGTTTGCCAATGCTGAATTATTTTATTATTATTGATATCGTAATAATATGATATTAATTACGATACCAATGGTTATCATATACATATTCTACTTTCTATTATACTTTGAACTATATTATGCAGGTCATCTCAACATGTAAAATTTTTGTGTGTTTTTAATTTCATATTTAACAGCTAGGCATAAATATAAATATGAATAAACTATGCCGATAGTAGAATACACTATAACTACACTATAACCATTGACATACAGTATATATATATTATTTATCTAGATCGGCAAACTGACCAATATTCAATAGTAATAAATGTCCGCAGAGGAATATATCTATATCGATAATCAATACGAAATTCATGGTAGGTATTATATACGGTATAAGTTTCGTTTTTTGATTGAATTCCTTCTTTACCGTACATAATTGAAATCCTCTCTGAAAACTTTTTGATCAGTTTGCCGGTCTAGATAAATAATATATAAATCAATTAATATAACTATAATAGATATATAATGTCTATGCGTCATGGAATCTTTTTGATTAAAACCTTATACATAATCGTAATTTATTGACTAAATCAAACTATTTGCAAACAGAAACTTTTTTTGCTTTGTTTATTTTTTTCATTTCTTACAATCATGCATGAGAAATTATTCAACCTCAACAAAATGATTTTAACTAAAAATGGTGTGTTTATTTTGAAAATATCGTTTTTATTTCCAGCCGCAGTCCATTTATGTTTTAAGAAGCTCAAACTGTCGTTTGGCAAAGAAAACGAGTTAACATGAACAGCTTCAGAGAGTTGCTATACATTACTAATTAATATATTCATAGTCACAGATTACACAACCTTTTACAATTTTCTGGAAGTTCGGGAGACATCTATAATGTATTGATTGCAATATTGACACAACGTCTAGTAGTTTGCTTATTTAGGGTTAATGTGAATAAATATTTCGAAGGTGTTTATTGAGAAAAGTTTCGTATTTTCAATTATCGTATTGAAGTATGCCGTCAATGTTAAGTTCGTTAAAAGTCATTATTCTTTCGTCAAATAATCATTTCCTATTCTGAGCACGGAATAGTAAACTAATGGTTTCGAAAATAGTAAATTAGAATGATTTAAAAATAATAAATAAACTTTATTAATTTAAAAGATCTTTTTATAAAAATATATTTATAAAACTATATTTATAAAATTATAATTATGAAAAGATTATCCAAAAAATTGTTTAAGACTTTTATAACTATTTTTAAAATCCCGCAATAAAATCTCTACTAGTTAGGATTTATTGAAATGATATTACTACCTAGATTCCCCGATTTAACAAAAACCAATGAAAGAAGGTTGCATTCGCCAATCACTGGTGCAGAAGGCTATGAAAAAAGTTGAGTTTGTACTAGTTCGGTAGGAACCCAACAGAGAAAAATACTTCTTCATTTATAAAACACTCTTTTTGTAAGGTGAGTGAATTTTTTCTACTTCTTTAATGGTAAACTAAAAAATAAAAAACAGATAAAAAATCTTTTAAGATTCTACAAATTTTTAATCATTTGTTTTAAAAGGTAATTAATTTAAAAATTATAAATAAATGAATCTATTGCAAATATATCGGTAATATTTCGAAAATTATTTTAGTAATATATCGATAATATTTCGTAAATTATTTTATTAATACAGCGATAATATTTCGCTAATATGTCGCTAATTTTATATCGGTATTATTTTAGCTAAAATTTCGCAAATATTTTGCTAATGTATCACTAATATAAATAGTGTTTATTTAGTCATCAAAACAACTTTATACTATATATTAAATATTCTATATAAAATAAAAACAAATTTAAAAATGTAGAGAACTATATAAAAAAATATCTCAACGTTAGTGAACAAATTTGCTAAAATTCTATATACACAGAAATCTAAAATTTAAATATGTATTAGTATAAAATTATGAATGGAATATTTATATAGATCGCTAATTTGTCAAAGTATTTCACTAATGTATCTCAAATTTTCGATTACATATAGATCGAAAATAGTTTATTAATGTTATACTTTTTATTCTGAGTATTCAAGTATTTTCTTTATTTTATTTGAAATTTAATTATGTATCTATTAAATATTAACCGTTTATATGATTACTCTTTAAAACATTTATACACAAAACGCATTATAATACATAGTTATTTAAATGTTTCTATCATTTTTATCGATTCAATCCGTATATTCATTGTTCCCAGATAAAGCTATATGAAAGATTTCCGCGTCAACCCTATATTATATTTTAGATACTTAATTTTATTAACAACCTTAAATAAAAAACTTGTAAATAATAAAATTCTCTTTTACAATTATTATCTAACTCAAAAGCGTTTTCATTATTTTACTCTTTTATAGAATAATTATTCAAGATATTTATCTTTAAAGAGAAGAGATATGTCGGCAGTTGAAAAGGCGAATTGGACATTCATTGATTCTCCGTGGGACTTGCTCTTAAACTGTTCGGAAGCTAATTTAGCCCAGTATTTTTGTATTCTAAACAGTATTCTTGGTATTATCAGTGCTTACATATTCCCCGTGATATCGGTTTTCGGTCTCATAACAAATGCATTCATCGTTTACATATTTGTTGGGCGTTTTCGACAGCGAACTCGACAAATGGTCTACATCGCAAGTCTGGCGGTAGTCGATTCCTTGAATATTATCAGTTTTGGTTGGATGTGGATGTTTTTTGCTAAAGGCCTTCCTTACGCAAGCAATGGTAAACGTTACTTTTTCAGTTTTCAGGTGAATTCATCAGTTTGTCGATTTCATCGTTACATTTATTCATTTACCTCCTGCTTTGTGTGCAACCTTCTTCTGCTTATTGTTGGGGACAGATTTTTCTCAATATATTTGCCAATTCAATTTTCAAGATTCTCGCAAAAGGTTTCCGCCATATGGGTTGGAATGGCAGCCATCCTAAGTGGACTTTTGATGCTCCCATTTGGCATTCGAGTCGACCTCATTTGGACAGATAGCGGACGTTTGACTTGTTGGCTGCCAAAATCGGATGGTTTTCTCCAGTTTTATCACGTTCTTTTATCAAATTGTGGACTGATTCAGACGCTTCTCATCATTATTCTCAATATGGCCATAATTTTTAAACTCGTTCAACGGGACAAAATGGTCAAAACTGTCCACTCCGCAGGGGGCGATTCTAAACGGGAGATTGCCGCGTTCAAAACTGCTCTAATTCTATCGACGATTTTCGTGGTTGCCGCCCTACCAATGTCGGTATCTTATGCCTTGGCTTTCTACTTTCAGCACAGCGCTGAATTTGCTGGCTATGTCCGCCTGATGTACAACATCGCGGATATCTCGTGGCAGCTTTTTTTAGCTCAAGAATCCACAAATTTCATTCTGTATTTTCATAGAATGGCTAGCTTCCGAAGGGAAATCAAGCTCCTATTCGGCATGAGTACTACAAGTGGAGATCAGAGCACGGTTGACAAAAGTTCAAGAGTTGCACCAAGAAACATAACTGCTAGTGAAACCCTCTAAGCAATTTAGCTTTTCTTAATCCTTTATTTGTTGTGATTTTAATTTTATTTAATTTCTTCAACTTTACGTTTTTATTATACTTAGAGTTACAATTATTTTTTTCATGTGTACGATGTTCATTAATATGTATAGAAGAATTTATATCAATCGATATACTGTTATTGTAACTTTTGAAACAGACCAGAGCTGACCATTACTTACTGAAATAAACAATATTGAATTTATCCAAAAACTGAATTAGTATTCTTTGTTGCAGACATATTCTAATTTTATGTTGTGTTTCATCCATTAAAATTTAATTTGTCATTAATTATTTTTTTTAATGGAAAATTATAACACGTAACAAAAATATCTTATTTGTGCGTTGAAAGTAGTCTTTTGTGAAATAGGTTGCGTATAGAGTTTGTCATTATTAGGAATAAGTTTGGTGTTTATAGGCAGAATTGGTCCTCTTTAGAATAATTATTTTCTGCATCCTGAAGAAATTCCTCGCACACATTAGCATTAACACTGCTACAAGTATGCCATTATTTTTCTGTTTAATGGTGAGTGTTTTGCAGTTTGAAGAATTTTTATTTAAAAAATAAGCTGTAAAGATTTATTGTACACAGAATAAAATTTGAAAAGAAAGTATCGAATATTTGTTGGGTAAAATATATAATACTGACAAATAATTTTTGGTTAAAAACGAACTTACTTTAGTAACACCTATATCTTCGGTATATTTATGGTAATCAAACTACGAATGTATCAAAAAAAAATTCTGTATTATTCCATTAGTTTATATTTAAAAAAATAATTTGCGCTATAGTGAATTCAAACTAAAATATTTGCAGCTTTTGTATCAATTCTATATTCATACTGCGTGCATAAATTATATAACGGATTATATTTTAGCAAATTTCTATATTTAAATAATATTTTATTTCATGAACAGTATAAATGTATTCTGTAAATAAAATTCATTATTCAGTATGTAAATATTTTGTAATGAAACCAAATAGAGAAAAATTTTCTGATTTTTTAAAAAAATTATTCAGAAAGCAATCATTTACATAAAACAAAAGTCCACAAATAGAATTGTATTATTATTGAGTGACATGCCCTGTCGAAATTAAACATGTATCATAAACAAGTTTGTTTATCTGAAATCAGTTAAGTCGACACACCTTCAATTCTATCTGTGTTACCTTTTCACACTAACTGTCCTTCAAAAAAATTAATGAAAGTTGTGTCAAGTACATTTGTTATCTTAAATTGAAAAAAAAACAATTAAAAAACTTTGAGTTCATGGGAACTTAATTTGAGATAAAGAAAGTTTTATAAAAATGAATCTGCAAAAAAAAATTCCGGTTTGGGACAAAATTTATTATACAGTTACGTTATAAAATTGTGCTTAATGATATGGCTCAATATTTGTCATACCAAATATTGAATATACAAGCGCTATAAAAAAATATATAAAAATTTAACAACATGACTAATATCATTTATGGATATAATTCTTTGGATGAGAATTATGATCATTATCAAATATGTTTTCATTATCAAAATCAATATTGGAAATTTATTATTGATTTGGCTTACATTTCAATTATTGATTTTGATAATAAAAAATGAATTGAAGGAATGAAAAAATGGAACATTAAAGTTTTTGTTTTAGAAATGAAACATGTTTTTGAAATTATTTCATTCAATTGTCGACTACTTTATATTATTAGATTTCAGAATACGTTTCTGAAATACCATTTATCATGCTAGCTTTTTTTGGAAAATATCTGCAGTAGTATGTAAGGAAAATCTCTGTGACAGAAATCTGATTGGTTGAGAGCATCGAACAAAGACCCGCGCACACCTTCACTAGTTAAACAATAAGAGTCCAGTTAATTCAAAGTTAAAATTAATCTTAAGGATTAGTACGTTTGGATTATCGTCATCTTATTTGGTTCCTATGCAAAATTAAACCGGATTTAAGCGATTCACCACAAGTAAGGCCTTGATTATCACTTCTAAATTATTGAGCACCAAATTCGCGCGGTTCTAAAAATAAGCAAGACAGCATCTTGCTGATTGACGCCTATTGGCTGATATTGTAGTTAATGATATATTTTCTCATCTCTCCAATGCTTGTGAAATTTTCTAACATCTGTCTCATTGACACCTACTGATTGATATCTGAGTTAATGACACGTTTTTTACATCTCCACCACACGTCTAAAAGTTTGCCCGGGAATTAAGAATTTTTGGCGGTGAATTCAAATTTGTATAGTATAGTTAAACGCAATGTGCGCGGTACTTGATTACTTTTGTTTCGGCTATACAGTATCAGATTTTAATAATTTTTAGGTTGATTAATACTAAATTGCATATGGAGTCAGAATTCCATTTTTATATTAAAAACTAGATTATTTATAGTTATTGATACCTAATTGGTACTAATGATTTTTACCAATACTTTGATTTTATCATTACTTTGAAATATCAGCTATGGAAAATCTGTCAAAGAAGAATAAGAAGGAAAATAACAATATGTCTCAAGATTTAGAGCATAAAATGTATGTTTACAACCTACACAAATCTATACCACCACAAACCCTTCTTATCAAAATAATTGACATTTCTGAAATATTGAAGAACCAAGGCTCGAGTACTACTTCAATTTTAAAATTACTCATAATATCAAGTTGGATAGATATTGACAAATTTATGAGGATGATGGACATTCAATTGATTATTCAAACTTACCAGACTTGATACGATAAGCGATAGATGGATGAATAAAAACTCTACTACCTATTGGATGGGCTAGTTCCTTTAGATTGTTCACAAAAATAACATTCCAACACAGCTCATTAGAAGTGATTAGATATTAAGATTAGAAAAACTACAAGTTGTATTACCATAGTCGATAATGGAACGACAAATGACACCTAACGAGCCGCTAAAGTTCGATCAACTTCAGACTATGATTTATCAAGACCATTGATTCTGGATTAAGACAAAAAAATGAATTAATTTGTGCAAATAAACTGCTGAGTAACGAGGTGTTTTTAAAAAGTTTGTGTTGTCAAGTTTCGAAAAAGTAAATGTATTTTTATAAAGAATAAATTATTGAATTTTTACTTTTAATGTATAGACAGTCTTATTAAAATCTGATTAATCTTCTCATATATATATATATTATAATATAATAATCATGTAGTTAAAGATATTTAGAAAATCTAGAGTTTTTTATGGATTTTTTTAAGAATATTTCTGGATTATTAAGAATTTTTAAATGAATTTTAAGGATTTTAAACGATTTTTAATTATGATAAAATGTGATAAAATTTGTTAAAATTCCATTAAATATGATGAATGTTTATAAAATAATAATTATAGAAATTTTGAGAATATAGGAGTCATTTAAAGTTATTTATTGATTTTATGGATCTTTATTAATTTTTAACCGTCAATATGGATAATCATTCATATTCTTTTCTTTTTTCTTTTATTTTTATTATTTTTATTCCCTCATACTAAATATTTCTTTTGTGGCTATGAGCCACCAATGCACCAATTATTTTGCATTGTTATAGGCCAAACCATTTCCTAGATTGTAGTTAACTGCTGACATAATTGTTTGTTACAATATATGACACACGGGACTTTTTGTAGATTGATTAAGAGTTTCGGGTATTGTTGAGGGGATGTAGTAGAATAAATGTAGAGAATATCGTAATTGCTTCGATCGAGTTTCTTCATGTTCCCAATTTTATAGTTTTTAATTGATAACATTTTCAATGGCTGACCAAGTGTTCGTAAGTGAGATAATATTTCATTTTCATTACCCTTTGTTAATGCTAAATCAATAATTTCTATGGTGTTCTCATTCTCATTTTTCATGGCAGTTGGTAAAGGAGTATTCGAAGGTAATATTAGTGGTCTACTTTGAGCATATATACATATAGACATATTTGCGTAAAAATGTTGTTGGGTTTAAATCGAGCTCGTCTTCGAGGTGGATCGTGGCTGCTGTAATAGATTTCAGGTTATACCGTTTTCTTGTAATGTATGGTCTTATATTATTATGAGTACTAAAGCTGCAATTTTATAAATACACTTGCCTCATTGTAGAGACACATTTGAAGTAATATATTCTTCACCTTTCAGCATTTGTTTCCTAAAACGCCATTATTTACGTCCACCCACTCATCATTAAGCTTTCTCGATATTGGTGTTAATGTAATATTATCTGTCGTGAGTGTGGATGATAAGGTAAATTGCGCAACAACTTGTCGTCCGCGTGAGGAACAGTAAATCCAACAAGGCTTCTTGTAACCATAGATTATAATTGCCAAACCCATTTCGTTTTCATTCGATCTAGAGGAGTCATCAACCACAATCTGAAATCAATTGTCAGTTTTGATGTTAAAGTCCGTGTGAAATAATGGACACGTATATAAGGATATAAGGAGCCGGAATGCGGGTAGTCGCGAGATCACTTTGAGATCATTGCAGTGAATCTTCAGCTTATTTTCCGATTGAATTTTTAAAACTTTCATTATGAATTATATTTTTGTGGTCATCGCAATCTTCGCAATTTATGGAATCTGTGAGTATAAAAGAGTTTTTATTAACATTTAATTGAAAAGAAAGTACCTACCTATATATTAAACTGAAAATGTTGTTTTTATTTTTAAATATAAAGTTTCTTCAAAATGTTACTTCAATTTAATTGAGAATTTCAAAACGTTTATCTTATTTAACTATTAATGATACTCGCGGCTATTATATATTTTAAAGTATATTTTAGTATATTTAGATTAGTATAAAATATTGTTTATGTTTCTGGAATCTTTCAGAAGTTTTACAGCTCATATCAGTAAATACATAATTTAGGCTGTTTCAGGATAATTGTGTGAATCTTTGACAAACAATATATAATTACTTTATCTTTTTAAACATTGAACAACTCTATGATAATTTCAGCTTATTGCCAGGGAATTTCTTGTTATACGTGTACAATTTGTCCTATTCCATGGACAAATTCGTCAGCGACGACCGCAACCACGTGTACTACTTCAGGTAAATGCAAGGTAACAAAGCTGTCCTACTTTTAATAGTTATCAGTACTATTTGTATGATTTTCACAACCAAAATATATAATATGTAATGAGAAGCGAGTAATTACAGTATTGTCAAGAATATATAAGTTTGCAGTTAAGTGCAAGAACTTCAAAGCTATATATCTAAAACCTTAAAATGAGCCATATTATAAAATATTCAAAATTATTTTTTCTTAACTAGATGTCTATGTTACTAGGTTGACCTCAGTTAAACTGAAACGAGGAGAATTATACATTCTACTACATATTTATTGTACATATACTTACAATATTTTATTACAATCTATTTACAGTCAGTGAAGTCTTTTGTTATGAATAAGGAGTCCACAACAACTCGATCTTGTGATCCTAACTGTAAGGATATAAATGCGGTCGTAGGCGGTAATGGATTCATTAATGCATGTTGCGAAACAGATTTGTGCAATTTTTCGAGTAAACTGGCTACGTCTGTAGGAAGCGTCCTTATCGGAATCCTGGCATCCATCTTTGTGAAATATTTTTAAATTTCACACTTTTAGTGTGTTACACGTACATTGTTTAAAAACAATTATAGAAATAACTTTAACATTTTTGATGCTCTAAAAGACAAAATTAACCTGGATTACCTGTAAAATATTTCTTTGGCGTGTATATCAAAAATATTTCTTAAATTGATTTTTTTGTAATAATAACTTATTTGTAGAGAATAAAAACAAGCACTATTTTAAAAGTTCAATCGTTGTGGATTCAGAGCTTTACATTTTTATAATAGTCATTTTTGTTTTAAATTTTTTTAAAAAAGGTAAATTTTGAGTGATGGTGATGGAACAGCTCTCATGAGCGTCCTCATGTGTCTATATAGTGGCTGTAGTAGTAGAAGTAAAAAATAAAACCAATTTTTATATTTAAACCAGGACTATTATTTCCAAACAAAGAGAATATCACAGATTTTAGAAAAAGATTATGATAATTCAACAATAATCTTTGGTCAAATTGCTGAAAGCTGTTCTTGATATTGGAATAACAGGAAGTGAGTTGCTCTCATCTAAGATTTCAATATTTATTTAAATTTTGTGATCACAGTCCCTTTTGATTCTTTTCCATCCAAATTATAGATACAACTATGACGATTAGATATATATTTTGACTTTTGCAGAGTTATTCGTATAGTTTTTCAATGTGCGAACATATTTATTTGAATTATATATCGTTTACCGCACCTAATAATAAACATTTATTGGATATCCTGTGGCTACAATCAATTAAATTTAGAAGTATTTTTTAGGTAGTTATTACAGTGATAAGTGGCTTATAATCTTGACAGCACTTAAATATCATTGATATTTTGCAATTATATATAAGTATAAAAATTTTTGTTATAAAAATTGTTTACATTTATAAATTTTGAATATCTACAGAAACGTATAATATGCCCAATTTTAAAATACTATTAAATTAATGTTATTTTGATAAATGATCGTTAATCGAATTAACATTTTCCTCTGATCAAATTGTAGAACATAATTTCATAAATACCGAAAAAATAAAAATTTATCCACCTAGATCGAACGAAATATAATAATAATTATCGTTTTCCTCATTTATCAAAAAGTTTCTAAATCATAAACTCATAATTAAACTATTGGGCTATTCCCCATTAAAAAAGTCGTGTTAACAATCAGTTATTGTATTTATTGACAACATTTATTTATTTAAATATTCATTCTTTTGAATTTAAAAAGTATAAACATGTATAACTTGTAATCGATCATAATAATAATATAGATATAGACTGATTCCTACATCACCCCCCACTGAGATAAAGCCATATCATGGATTAAAACGTTGCGGTGGAACAATAGTTGCAGTACTGTGACGATTATCAAGTGGCTGTTGCGATGGAACGTTATTTTGACTATTATAGTGTGACAATTTCCAGTGATTGTGTTGTAGTTTGAACATCTTCAGAGTTCTTTAAGATATATGCTGGCTTTAAACAGTCCACAGACACACGTTTATTTTCCCTTCTATATCAATAACGAATGTTATTAAATGTTGGTCCCGTTCGATGACAGAATATGTTCCTTTATAAGGATTATAGAGAGTACCCATATCTTTGTTGATGTATGTGTAGGTTTTCCCGTGTTCTTTGATCCCAGTTTTCGTGACCCTTTTTATTGAATTTTTTAATTCTTGTAATGTATCAGGGGTATTTTGTAATGTTGTGTGCGGTATAAAATCCCCAGATAATGTAATAGAACTGCCGAACTTGACTGGTGATGCATCTGTTTAATTTAGAGGATATACAATTGCGTAAATCAAAGAGAATGTTTGGTAAATCGGGGGCCCATGTGTTGTTTAATTGCATTGATTGCATGCGTACGTACTATTTTTCCATTGCATTGTGGGTGCCAACTGGTTGTTCTTTTCTTTTCAATATCGTAATATTTACATAAATCTGAAAATGTTTGTGATTCGAATTGTGTTCCTTGGTCAGCTATTAGTGTCAGAGGCACACCGAATGTTGAAACCCAGTGTGTGTTGAAGGCATATATTACATCTTTTGCCGTAATGCTTTTCAGTGGTACAGCTTGTACCATGACGTCTTACTATCGATCATTGTTCAAATAAATTGTTTCTTTTGTACTGTTGGGAGTGGGCCCACAATATCGATATGGATGGTTGCAAATTGTGGCGTATCTTGTAAATTGGATATATGTGCTTTAGTGTGTCGGCCAATTTTACATTTTTGGCACTGAAGATATGTTTTGCACCATTTCTTGATGTCTGAATTCATACCAGGCTAGACAAATCGAGTATTCATCAATTTCCGCGTGCGTTTAACGCCTGGATGTACTAAAATATGCAGTCGCTCAAATTGTTTATATCTTTAGGATTTTGGCAAAAGAATTCGTGAAGTATGTGTCGATACACCCACCAGTACATTAAAAGGAAGTTTTTCTAATTGTAAGGATGTTGTTTTAATATCTTCCAATGTTTTGTTGTTCTGTTGATCCAGTGCTAGTTTGTTTTCATTCCATAATAAAGATGCAACTATATTTAATATTTGAATCGTTTGGTCTGGAGAGCAGATTAGCAACAATATTTTCTTCGCCTTTGATATGGTGAATTGTACATGTGAAACGACCCAGAAAGTCAATTATTCTTCATTGTCGTAATGAAGAGTCTTTCATTTTCATCATGTGTATTAGTGGCTTATGGTTGTATAAATGGTGAAATTGTTGCTTTCCAAGTAGTGTTTGACGTGTTTGCTTGTTAAGTAAATTGCAAGCAATTCTCTGTCGAAAGTAGAATATTTAGTTTCTGTTTGTGATATAGAGAAAACAGTAATTGGGCGTATTTTACCGCTGGGTCTTGTTGTTGCAGACTTCCTACTATAGCAATTATTGAGTCAACAAAAACAAACTATACAATATATTTAAATATTTACTAAAATAAACACAAATTTGAATAAATAGTTAATCACAAACAATACAATAAAGGGTGAATAATATACACGCAGGTATAATTTGTAAACCCATTATGAATAATAACCAAGAAGTAATGGATAAACATCAAACTTTACTATTTGTATGTACAGAGAAATCTCAAATTTAACTATTTATTATACCATTAAACCATCCTTAGTAATATCCTCAAATAATTTTATCAAAATATAATGTGTATGTGTTTGTATCGATAATTTGTATCATTTGCATCGATAACATTTATCACCATAGTGTACGTAAATTTACCATAGTTACCATAACTACTCTATTTTTATCACAGAATACTTTCATTTATTGAAATTTTATAATTTTAAATGTTCACATGTTATCCGCAATAATAAATACATTTTCATAAAGCATTGTCCATAAAAAATCATATAAGCTTGCAAGTAACTTACAACGTCGTTCTAAGACTTATTAAGTATATGTTATAAGATAAATTTTTTCAAAATTTTGCTGCATATATAATACAATTTTTTCATTCATAGATCTCCAAGAATTTTTAATTAAATGTTTTTGATGTTTAAATAATAAAAGTGATAAATATATATTTGGTTAGAATTCCAATTATTTTGTAATTTAACACGTTTAATATTTTTTTAATTGGTTAATGTATATGGAAAACAGATCACAACAAACTGATTTGTACTTTTTTAATCCTCAAAGACAAATTTAATAATTTATATATTTAAATTTATGCCTAATTGGTTATTCTAAAAACTTGTTACTTTATATTTTACGTAATAACCAAATTAAATTACTACAGGAAGACTATTTTTTACGAAAAAAGTCGAAACAGTCAACATTACAGAAGTTTTGAAGAATTTAAGAATTAAAGAAAATATTCACCACAAAATTTGATTAATCTTCTTTTACATTTTATAAATGTACGAAAAATCTTACGGAAAATGAAGAAAATATTCTAATTTATAGTTTCTTGAAAATATGCTGTACTTCAAGACTTTAATATAATATAATAAATAAAAAATAATTTCCTGTTTTAAATATTGGTAAAATTTAATTAAATAGATTTTTCGATTTTTGAGATAATTTATGGCTCGAGATATTGAAAATTATTTGCTTTAATAGTTTGTTTCAGTTTTGTAATGTAAATGTGTCAAATCACTATTTTAAACTTTTTCAAAAATTAGCAAAAATCTTTCATTAACAATAAGAATGCATCACCTTCCTCTATTTACATAATTATGTACGGAATGGCACATTCGAGCACAATAGTTACAGAATTAGTTGAGAAGTATGGTTATAAATATAAAACCAAACATAGATTGCTTGTTTTCATAACATAAAATTATAGATATAAAAGATATTTATGATAATATAAATATAAAATGTTTTCTCTTCTCCCAAAACAAGATGAGAGCGTTTCAGAATTGTTACAGATATTTGTATTATTTTCTATCCAATTTCTATAAGGAATTAGGTTTACAATAAAGCTTATTTAATAAAATTATTGATAAGTTGAAATTAAATTAAATATTTATATACCGTATCTTAAATTAAAACTATCCATTACTAGATTAGTAAAAATTTATCTTTAAAAGATAAATTCAGACAGAAAGTTTTACGAGATATTTAATTTTTTAAATCTTTGAAAAACATAAATTTTACTCTAAGGTGATTTATTTTATATAATAACTCAAATATATTATAATGTTGCATTTCTAACTAATAGTAAAATATAATTATAGAATAGTGAAAATCATAAGCCAATGAATGACGTCATATAATGTATCAGGTTAAGGAATTTGAAGAATCACATGTAAATTAATTGACATACACATACGAAAAGAAATCACGTGACTATATTACGTCATCATCCCATATGCTCTTGTGCTATTTATGTTATCCATCCATCGAATCCAAATCGTTATTAATGTACTATAATAGAGAAGTTGAGACTAGATTTGATTGTAAATCTAAATCTATGACAGCCTTTAAAATATAAAAATTTTATATACAAATAATCAGTAAATAAAAATATAATACTTTCAATTTTATGTCAAAACAATCTTTAAAAATATAAATAAAAATTACCAAGATTTATTAATGAATTTAGGCTATATGCTGTAATCACTACTTTCAAGTAGAATGTAATTTAAAACATTTTAAATATAGATTTACCTATAAAAAACCGCCTGTTTAATTTCTATGGTGTTATGCAGGCATGATTTATTTCTATAAAAATTTCTTTGATAATTAAAATCAATATAAAATCAAAAATTACCATTTCGCAGAAATGGCTTCAAAGCTTTAAAAAATTCATAGAATGATAGTAGTTATAGCCTTGCCAGGAGAAGATAGATTTTAGAGCGTCGTGTCCGAGAAGTGGTGAAAAAATTTATGGATGCAGTACAACAAAGTTGTGATAGATTTTCTCGAAATGGCAAACCAGCATCAGTCAATAAAAATGATTTGAAACCTTTGTGACAGCTGATATGGAATTAGATCCGCTCAAAAGCATCCGAAGACTTGCATCCATGCATGATACTAGCTTTTGTATTATGTCCACACAGTGTCAGAATCAAATAGAATCATTAAAGATCAGAGAATAACATGCTGCTGTACCGATATTCTGAATGGTTTCAATACGCTCAACATTCAAATACGGTTTTCTACATATGAGTTACGCCAAGGCGGAGAGCAAATCTGACAGAAAATGCAATTCTCTTTCTTGACAACTGCGACGTAATGTTGTCCAAACTACATGCACATTCGTTGGTAAATAAAATTGTGTTTTCTTACGTAAGCTACCTTAATCTCCTGACACTAATATTTTAGACAGATTTGTTTTTTCCAAACTGGAAATGTATCGGGCACATCGTGAACTAAATACTCGTACAGGAGGCAACTTTTATGAAAGGACAGTTACAAGGAAAATGCTGACAAATTTCGAGAAAAGGAAAAATCAAAATGTCATTGACAAAAATGGAAATATGTAAACTATGTTTTCTTACATAAAGTTACAAATTATTCCGCTGGTCTGCACCTTCCTGAAAATCTATCACAACTTTTTTGAACTGCCTTCATCCATAAATTCTGTCACCACCCTCGTGCACGACGCTCTGTAATCTTATCTTCACAAAAGGCAGTAACTATCATTCTATGAATTTTTATACTCTTTTTTGAAGTCATTTCTGCGTACATAGCAACTAATTATTGATTTTAATAATGAAAGCAATTTCCATAGAAACAATATCATCCTTTCATAACAGTAAACTTTTTTGTCTTGTTACTCATCACTAATCAAAATAAGTTTAAATTTCATCATTTTTTTTAGTTTTTAAAAAAAATTCTTACCCCTTATAAAAATATTTTAACACATGAATGTTTAATTATTGTATACATAATTTTCGTTGTTTTTCTAATTTAATTTAATAAGGAAATCTTGAAATTCTTTAGTGTAAAATAATTAACTGGAGCTTTAATTATAATTATATTAATTAATTAATTAATTAATTATATAAATACCAATCTTGAGGGTTGACAATTCTTGCCACATTTTTTTCCATGTGTAACATGCTCATTTTAATCATGGTAACTTTGTAAACATTTAAAATTACTTGTGATTCCAATTTTTACAATAAAACGCTTAATATTATTATATTATTATTAAGTAGTTATTAAATAAACAATAACCAATTATTATGACACATTAAAGCGGCGTAATAATGAAAACAGTTGGGGGAAATCTAAGAACATAAAGAGTGTTAAAATAGTTAAACAGAATAGTACATAGTTAAACGAAGTGTTTCCGGTATTTGATTACTTTTATTTCGGCTATGAAGTATCGGATTTTAATTAGTTAGTTAGTTATTAATTATTTAGTTATTTAATTATTAGTTGATTAATTATAGTTATCTGTACCTAATTGGTACGGTACTTATTAATTTTTACCAATACATTGATTTTTACCAAGACAGTAAGGGATTTCAATAATTTTAATGACTATTGATACTAAATAAAATGTGGAGAATCCTGTTATATATTGATGTTTACTAATATATATTGATGTTTCCTGTTATATATTGATGTTTCCTGTTATATATTGATGTTTCCTGTTATATATTGATGTTTCCTGTTATATATTGATGTTTACTGTTATATATTTATGTTTTACTGTTATATATTGATGTTTTACTTTTATATATTGATGTTTACTGTTATATATTGATGTTTCCTGTTATATATTGATGTATACTGTTATATACGGATGTTTTTCAGTTATATATTGATGTTTTACTGTTATATATTGATGTTTTACTGTTATATATTGATGTTTCCTGTTATATATATTGATGTTTTACTGTTATATATTGATGTTTACTATTTTATATTGATGTTTCATGTTATATATTGATGTTTCTTGTTATATATTGATGTTTACTGTTATATATTGATGTTTTACTGTTATATATTGATGTTTCCTGTTATATATTGATGTTTCCTGTTATATATTGATGTTTTACT
>JAUZNC010031702.1:0-20443 GCA_034780395.1 Vannuccia rotundouncinata
ACCACAATGTCCGAAATCCTCAAAATGAAGAGTTCATATTTTACTTGTTTGTCACTCTAAAAGTGTTTGAAGTTGTTTTAACTATTTGCGGCTGTTAAACACTATAAATCTGATTATATTAAGTTCTCTTCGACTGCATAAAGAGAACGTATAGTTAGACTAATTCACATATAACTCAAATGCTATACTAGATTTAGGACAACTCACGTTTATTTCCACTGCCCATTTTGGTGATGATGAGAGAATGCAGACAGTCGAATTGGGACACGGCAAACTTTCGATAGATCATTGTCTCCACTAGTAACTCATCTGTAGTGTCTGAAAGGTGGAATGATCCTAATTCTCATTTATGTCAAGTTAATTCAGTTCGCAATGAACTTAATTCGTGTGATTAAAGTAACCCTATTATACTTAGAACTATTAATTATGTAAGATAGTATATTTATTGTTCGGAGGGAGCATCATACCAACAATTTAGAGTATTTACTTTAGTTTGTTCTACTCTAAGAGTATCAACTCACCGTCCTTGATAACAGTGACGCTGGCAGTGTCCAGCTGAGAGGTGGGACCCAAGATCTCACGGGGTCTAACTCGCGGTTGTGTGGTTGAGTGACGACGTGCTCCACTTACAGAAGGTAAACTTGCCTCCTCGACTGAACCAGAGAGTTAGAGGATAAGAAAATGGTGGCATTGCTTATCGACATATTCCATCGTGTACTAGATAAATTTCTACAATATTTCTTTACTTTTGTTTCGGATTGTTTTTCTAAAAGTAATTTTGTTGGAGACAATCAAAGTGGTATTTTATTACTTAATATAAAAAGTAATATTGAATAGGATTATATCGAATATTTGTTGATTTTTGAACTTTTACTGTCAAATGCAAATTCTGAAAACCTTTTGAGAAGTCAAAAAAGGTACCTACAGATTTCTTTCATGTATTAACAAAAGGTAAAGACTTACTGTAATTAGTTTCAAAAGGAACTTAGCCACTCAAAATGCACCGAAAGTAATATATCGTGTATAAAACATGATTTCATACGTTTATTTTCACAGACATTTCCCTCAATAATTTGTTTTAACTACAAAAATAATGATTTTTTATATCTCTTAAAATAATACAAGCAAATAATAAACATTTTCAAACCTTCCCTAAAATTCATCAATAGATCGGGTTAAAATTACAAAAGTATTCATTCTAATTTTGGACAAATTTCTTTATTGATATATAGACTTAACGAAATTTATAAGATATTCCCAAATGATTGATACATTAATAAATAACAACTGTATAAAATATAATAAATTAAGAATTAAACAATAACAAAGGTCATGAAACTTCCTCTCAATTGTATCATTAGTAAATAATAAAAATATTCTTAAACCTCATTTTGTAAAACATTCACTTTCCTCCTGTTAATTTCAAAATAAACAAAGTATCAAAATATCAAAATATCTGAATCGTGTAAAAGTTACCTTCGACTATAATCCCTGAACTATATCTGTGAAGTGACTTGTGAGCGCTTTGTGCAGAAGATAAAGGATCTCCAACAGGCATCACTCTGATGATCTGAAATTTAATAATCATTTAAAGTGTTTTATTATAAAACCGACCGAAAGAATATTATTATCACAATAGTGTGATACAAATCTACAATTTTCAAGGCAAACGGACCTGTATTTCATCGACCGAAGAAACACCGAGGTAATTTTCCGCCCCCAGGGCCACTTCACAGAGCACGAAGTTGAAGTTGACAGTGAACAGGTGCTGAAAGCAATCCACCGACGCCATACCAATGGGACAATCTTCCACACGAGTCATCCGGTAACCATAGACAACCACACAGGCGTTGACAGTGACGGCTAGTCTGCCCCCCTCCCAATTGTGAGGAGCTCCAGGGACGTCCAGAGGAGGTTGGTGACTGAGAGTGGCCAGATGCGTGGGTCGTGACAAACTGCGAAACTCTAACACATCCATCCCCGAGTACACGATTGCCGCGTCCGTCAAAATGCTGTCAGAAGCGACACCTTGTTAAATTAGCAAGATAAACAATTATGAAAGTGTTTTTTTCTAAATCTTAATTTTATAGAGACGTTTAACAAATAATCAATGTTTATGGTAATAATTAAATAATATGTAGTTAATATATTACTACAAATATAAAGTTGTTTAAAGTAGTGTTGAGCTGAAAGTTATCTCATTAACTGAAAATATAAACATAAATCGGAATATTACGGACAACAACATGTATCGTTCTGACACCAGCAAATACATAAAATAGTTAAACTATAATTAAAAAGCAATACAAACAAAATGAATTACTTGATTTCCGACGTGTAGACAAACTAGACCGACGCATGATTGCAGAACGAATACGGTTAGCTGTACCCCCTTCAAACCTCTCCCAGTTGACGTAACAACGAGCTGTGTGACCATCTGAAGGATTGCTCTTCGGCTTCTGTTCTATGCATGCTATTATATTTCCTGGAAAACAGGGTTATTATAAATGCTACTGCTAAATTATAAAATAATATATCTATATTTGTAATGTACTATTTATAAAATATTAAGTAGTATATTTAAAGAAATAAGTATTTTATAAAAATAATATTATGTATTTGAAGTATAACAACAAAAATTAACACTAACCAACTTCACAATATTGAATCTGCTTAACACGACCACAAGTGGAGAATTGAGTTACTTCCGGAGCCGTCGCTTCTGATAGGTCATGAACAACTACACGAAAGTCCTCCGAAGCGACAAAAGCCAGATTTCCACTGCAACAGATTGCTACAGGCTCACTTGCAGTAGCAAAAACTGTTTGACTTGCAAAGCGATGACACTTTGAAGGAATCATTCCCGAATCCTAATTTTAAAAAATTGTAATGAGTTGCCACGATATTAAATAACTGTTTGACCCTTTAATTTTTTAATAAACTCCAATTATTCCCATTGCTTACAGAAATCATTTTCACTATTCAGGAACAAAAATGGTTATTGTATGTTTGTAAATTAAATAAGACGAAAAGTCAGCTAATCAATATTTCATGTTTAATCATTTTGGTTTCTAATCTGATTGACAAAATAGTATGGGTTAATATTTCTGAGTTACTTAAATGTATTCACAATTGTGAATACCTAAATTCATAACTTTGTAGATTAAGGTTTGGAAATTGAAAAAAATGACTACACAGCTGCAAATATATTCGATTTTACCATTTTCAGATACGTATTATTATAATTATTGTTGTTAAAATATAATATAGTTGCCAGTTGCCGAAACATCTGTAATTAGTTATATATTGCGCAATAATTTCTGAATTCATCTTTCGACAGTAGCATCAAGAACAATTTTAAACACGTATTAAAGAATGCGCAAAAGATCTTAAAGATTAGAAATGTTAAAATTCTAAAATACATAGATTAATTCCAGAAGCAGTTTGAACAAATTTAATTATTTATATCTTATTTTTCTTTACACACAGTTACAAAGGAACTTCGAAAGCTATGCTAATGTTTCAATCATAATTACAAAGTAGCTGTTCTTTCCAAACTTTTGAAGTATCACATTTCTGTGCATAAACCTAAACCATTTATATAAATATGTAACAGCCATTTTTTCGTACCAACACTTGTGCACTCCAACCTAAATTCTTCTGTGAAACATAGTAAATTCGTAATTACCAATGCATATTTAAAAATTGTAATATATACTAACTGCTACCAGGTCATATTGTTACATACTTTTTAAAAATACTTATATTTGTTTACTTTTTATTTAGATACGCTAGAATTTATAGTTTTATATAACGGATAACCATAATTTTTACAAATTAGATAGAAAAAACACAAACAATAAAAATCACTTAACAACTTACAAATCATTGATACTTTTCCAGAAATGCACAAGATATCTCATACTGACTTACAAAAACGATGACTGATATTCAAGATAAAAATTTATTTATCTCAAAACTAATTAATTATTATAGAACAATCAACAATCGTTTGGATACAACAATAAATTAGCGAAAAAATTAATATATTATCCATTAATGTTTACTACTAATAATTACGAACAAACAGGAAATAAATTTTAAAATATTCAAATTGAATCAATGCATAGAACAATTAAATTTGGGAATTGTAATATCATTTCATAAATCTTGATTGATATGAAACATAATTTTATAATCAAGCATGGCCAATCAAGGTGCCTAACTAACAACAACCAAAATCAGAAGGAAAAGAAATAACAAAAATATAAATGTGTATTCATTACAAAGAAGAGTAAATTTTAAAATAATAATAATATTAAGAACATTTCTTTCAAAAAATAATAAACAAAGATACTAAAAGCAAACATTTATTATTATTTCAAAAATAAATATAATAATGTGGACTCCAAAGGTGCAGAAACGAATATAATAATCTATCAACTATTTAGTTGAACCAAAATTGGTAATTGAAGGTAAATAGACGGAGTTAACATAAAAAAGAATACATGCTTTTCCTGAAGGGGCCATTTTTTTCCAAATGGGGCGTTTCATAACGGACGTGGCGTGCCTTAGAGTCAGAAAGTTGATATCCGTGGATTCATCAGCTTCCCTCTGGTTCCCTTTCAGATAGATATTCTCCACCTCGACGCGTGTAAGATCCGTTTTGACACAGAATTGAGCTGTGGGTCTGCCTCCAGCCTGTTTGTTCCTATCGACACCCATCAACCGGGGAGGATTTAACTCGCCATAGGGGATGCCCAACTCGTCATGAATTTCATCCAACACCGATTGGAACAGCTCATGCACAATCGCCTTGTTATAAACGGACTTGTCGGTAGCCTCAGACAGACCCTTAATCTTGTCCGGTTCAGGGTGCCCTCCTGGCGTGTCCCACATACCTTGATCCTCCCCGACTGTCTTACTACGCTGTAGCAAAACGAAAAACCCGTCCACGGTAATCAACAGAGCTCCAACACCCAGTGCATCTGAAAAGTGTGCCTGACGGTTGTCCTTGTTTTGCTTTCCATCGCGTGTCAATTGTGCACTGATGCGGTTCTTAGCTCGATTAGTGCCCAGCATATCTCTGTAGTTTGTCATGCCTACTCGAAATGTGGCTCGGAGGTTACCTATTTCTACACCACCAGCACTAGACACATCGATGGAATGAAGACGAAATTTGGTACCATTGTACAGGGTGGGGTTAGCAGTTTGGCAATTTCGCCATATTTCGGGGATAAGTTGGTGTTTTTGGTGTTTTACCATGTTATATTTTGTAGAAAAATCACATACAACATTTTCCTCCAATAACCAATGGTTTTGTTTCACTGAGAAGTAAAGATTGACATCAGAGTCCGAATATCGGAAATTAGAGGTGGGGTTATCAACATGCCTGCTGACACTGTTACTCTGAATGGAAATGATACATGAGAATAAATAACAAAATATCAATCAAAATAAATATTCAAAAAAGCTATTTTTAAACCTTAAAATTTGAGGGAAAAAAATTTTCTATAAAACAATGGCGACTATATTTTTAATAATCATTAAATATTAAGAGAATTATTATCAGTTATAAAGAATTGATAAAAAAATTTAAAAAAAACGTAGGAAACACTCATACCTGAACAGTATAGGAACTATGTGCTCGTTTGAGAACACTTAGCTGCAAAAAGAAAAGATTGATATGATTAACTATATTAAATAGAAGTTTTACCACACATTATATTATATAAAATAGATAGAATTGCACGCTATTCTGAAAGAGAAGAAATGTTGAAAGTGAAGAAGACACAAGTACTTGTATATAAAGGTGCATAAAATATAAGTCAATTAGAGTCTATTTTATACTAATAGACTCTAATAGAATTATGTGGAAAGTTTGCCTAAATATTGACACAATGAACTGAGATATTTCAAGAGTATTGACAAAAATTATAGTTCCATCCCAACAAAGTTTTGAAACTTTTGAATTTGTACTTTATCTGCATTTCAAGTAAAAATTGATTAATTTTTATAGTTTATGCTAAGTTAAACTTGTATTAAAAAATTATAGTAATCCAAATAGAAATAATGTACAGCGATAGTACAGGTTCTAGTTCCCCTATCTCTACCAGACTTTTTTATGCTGGTAGATATATATATAAATAAATATTAAATTTAAAGAGATTTTTTATCATTATGTTAAAATGTTGGACAACTTGGCCAATTTTGTCTAAATATTTTCTTTTGCTGCTCTTTTAACAGATCATTTGAACAATCTGCTTTCTTTTGATACATATATTATCTTTACTAATATGCATACCAACCAATATAATATACTATCAAAGGCAGACATTGTTGGTATTTTAATCTACTTTATCTAAGCAAATGTACTAAGAAAATCAGTTGTTAAAATTATTCTGCTCATGACAGTTATTTGATAAGATGCTAATCACTTTTTGTGAATTTGGGTAATTTTTAGATTGAATAGAACATTTAATGGATCTATAAAATTCATGACTATCATAAGAAACAATAGCAAATGTATAAATAAAACATGAGGTTGTATAATATTATGAGTTAAGCTGTGAAAATTAAAAAATAATTTAATAAATCAAATGTATGGCTTTATAAAACATATTATATGGCTATATAAAATTATCTGTGTGAACCATGAATTGACTGGAATTATCAGTCAACACCCAACATGATGACAAATGGCAGCCAAATGATTTGATGTATATGTAATGATAAACTGTTTATACAGAGCCCTAATAATATTGTGAGTAGTTTATGGTCAAATTGTAGAATATACATATAGGTATCTAACAATAAAAATACTTTTCTGAAATATGAACATATTCATGCATACATATAAATAGAATAAATCTGTACATTTTTGCTATATTTCCAAAAAATATAACTTAAATATACAGTCTACTCTGGCTAATTGGAACAGGTAAAATGCAAGCATTTTTGTTCTGATTAGGCAAAAATCTTTTTTAGTTGTATAAGTTGTACTTATGATTGTTAACCAAAATCCAATTTTACTATTGATAATTAATAACCACAGTAATATTACATATAGGATTGAAATATGGAGTTGTGTTTAGTTAGAAAGTATAGGCTACTGTTATAATAGAAAAGTTACCTTTATTCCAGAACAACTTTAAACTTAATAATTCTTAGGATTAATAAGGGATTAGATTGATTTAAGTATAGACATTTGTGTATTTAAACTTAATAAATTTATTATGAGTCAAGCCTTTTAATTGGTGTCCATATAGGTGATTCAAACAAGATGATGAAATTAATAGATGATGCAAATATGATGATGCAATTAGCTAGCCAGCTTAATATTCTAACTCTATACATATCAATAATTGGCATGGTTTAGATTACAGAAAATTATGTCCTCAGATTATTTATGATCCCAAAATGAAGGTAGGAATATATATATATATATATATTAATTATTGTGTAAATGAGCTGTTCCAATTAGTCAATGTAATATATATTGTAAGTATAGGAACCATTCTACAAATTCTATTCACAATTCACATTAGCCAGTGTTCCAAAAAGTCATTTTTCAAACTAGTGCATCAATAGACAAAATCAGGGATTTAGTGTGGTTCTAATTAGCTGGAGTAGACTGTATGTGTTACCTATCTAAGAATAAACTGGAAATAAAATATAACATTTATACTATATTGCATAATTTTTATAATTATTTTTATTCAATTCATGATAAGAAAAGTATAGTGTATTTGTAAATTGTTTTGAAAATATAAGGGTATATATATATATATGACATATTATTTGATATGAAACAAATTATATTTGCATACAAAAAAAACTTGCAAATTACTATAATTCATTTAACTATGCTTTACAGAACTGTTAAATAATTTTTTTAATTCTTATAAAAAACTTCATTGAGAATACAGAAATACCTACAATCCTAAAATTACATTGGTGCATTGTATTACAAAAATACCTATGTTATAGGATATATATAGATATCTTCAAACAGCTACCTATATAAATTATTAAAAAATATCTATAGTCTTTATTGGTATTATATTACAAAAATCATAAAAGAAATATAGATTACATCATATGATTATATTCTATCATAGTTATATATTATGTTTATAATAAAAACCAACAAATGTTAATCATACAGAAGTACATGTATTAACTTTTTTCATGTCTAGCAATGTTTTTATTCACCTAATTATACAAATAACAGGCAAAATGTCACCAGACTAAAATGTCACCAGACTAAAACATCACCAGACCAAAATGTCACCAGGATAGTCAAAACATCACCAGACCAAAACGTCACCAGGATAGTCAAAACATCACCAGGATAGTCAAAACATCCCCAGACGAAAATGTTACAAAAAATCTAGCCCCATATATAGGCAGATATGTATGTGTAATAATACTATCCTTTACCTGAAAAAAAAACTCCTTGATGTCAATAGTTGTATTATTAAATGTTAGAATTTTCTATATTAGTGAAATTCTAATTTTTCATATTCCTATTATTTTTGTATTTTGTACATGCTTCCATCTTTTCACTTTACTTAAATAAGTACTTTATTTTACCTTTATGTTTATTAGCGCCACTCTTTTTTTATAAGTCACAACCCAGTGTTTCAAAACTTTCATATCTTTGAAAAAATTACATTTCCTTACATTTTTCTTTGCAATTGCTTTGATTTCCTTTGTCTACTTTGATATATCTTTGAAATTTCTTCCAAATAAATAAATAACAAAATATTTCATTTCCTCTGAAATAATATATTTTATAATGATTTTAAATAATTTTATCATATTTTTTCCTTACATCATTTTTACATTATTTGGTGTGTTCAAGTATTTGGCCCATATTTGGTGTGATATTCAATGTGTCTTACAAAATACAGGCCTATATATGCTTATGTTAAATTTTACACAGAATCACAGTAATTGAATTGATATGGTAATGGTCATGAGTGGTGTGAATGGACCCCCTTCAGAAAAAAATTACCATCAGATAACATCAGATATTACCAAATATTTTTTGATATATATTCAATTTATATGAGTTGTTATAAAATTCTGGCGTTTTTTACCAAACTGGAGCAGCTTAGGTATATTTGACAATTATACTCAAGATATTCACAGATTAGGATTTTTTAAATTAAAGGAGCAAACTTTATATAGTGCAAACTTTTTATTAACATCTCTAGAGGTAAAATGTGTGGAAATGACAGATTTCCATGACAGATTTCAATTTGAAGCCATAGTTAAAAAGTTATAGGCTTCAATTTTTTTTTAAATTAGGCAAGAGCTTTCATGAGACAATTTTCTAGATTCCATGAAAATTTCAGCCATTTCCATTGTCTAGTTCAAATTCTAGATTTTGCAAACCAATATTTTTGAAGAAAACTTCATATATACATATTTACTGATCAGATTATGTTTGACAATTGATGATTATGAACAATTTAAAAAAATTTCCTGTTGACCTTGTGTTATAGTAAGCTACTATTGAGGGACTTTATTTATACTAATATATAAAGACAATCTCCTAGAGTCTATAGCAGTATTGGTAGCTTTCTTGGCAACTGCACAAGTAAGGGTCCTACAAGGTTAGTTATTTAGAGGGAATATTTAGAGTTCCTGGGGGAAATATGTATTGCCTATTCCTGATTAAGATACAAGAAAACACAATATAATTATAAAACAAACAGAAACCAATTATAATATCCAAATACTAATATACCACACAACTGGGGGTTTACTCGAAACCTTCATAAGTATGAGCTTCTTACGATGAAAGATAAAATGTTTGTATGACAATGCTTAAATCGCGTTTTTTGAAACCTTCTTACAAACTTCATAGAGTTACCAAGAATTAACACTCATTCATATTTCAAGACTGGGAGGTGCATGGTGAATTGGCAGAAAATATTTGAATTTTTTGTAAAAATGTGCAATTTTAGTAATTTACCACACTTTGAAAGTTAATTATACATTCAACATAAACATTAGTAAATTCATGATTAGATTTTTGAAAAGCTTATTTTCTCCACTATTTTAATCTATAAATATTTATATGTTTATATTTTAGTTACATTGTTTAAAATCAGTATACTATTTATGCAATTTTTCTAACAATATTTGATAATATTATAAGATAAAAATATACTATTAGATAAATTAAAGCAATTTAAAAGTAATATATATGGAAAGTACATTTCATTATCTTTATTTTGACCCCAAACATGACATAGCAAACTTAGTTATTTATAAAATAATGACTTATCATGCTCAATTCATATAAAATCGAGTGAAAAAGACTAGATATTGAGAGAAGTGGAAATGGATTGGAAATCAACTCGAAATGGAAAAACATCTGTAATTTTTATGTTTTATATAACAATATGTTTAGTATTATGTACACTGTTATATTTCTATTGATTATTACTGATTATAACACTTTGTAAAAATATCAAATTTATAACTCATGACTTTGAATTGTTTTGATTTTTTAATTTTATATATTTACTAGTTATATATTGCATTTTTTATTGTTTAGTCAATATAAAGAAGTCATGGTGCTGCATAATTAATATAAAAATAAATAGAATTCATACCTCATAAATCAATGAAATCTTATGTATTTTTAGTCTTTACTCAAAAAAAGTTTTATGTAAGTAATATAAAATCACAGTATATATAGCAATATAACATTGTGAATCCTTATAACTACTATTAGATCATAAATTAAAAATATGCTCCATAAATTTATTTATTAAAAATCTATACATACTAAGCTATGAATAAAATTAATTTTACAAATAATTTATTTAATAATTGTGTTATATATAGTTAATAGTATTCTATTATTACAGAGTTAACATTAATTTTAGCACATATAAAATTATTTAAACCAACTTATACATTATTTATGTAGTACTTATGAATGGTCTAGACCAACCTTAAATATATGATCAAAACTAGTGATATGGTTGCCTGTTTGTAGCTACAATTGTTTTGAGTAAAGCGCAAATTCAAAAATAACTTATGTTTCATCTTACCTACAAACTTTCTTACAAAGTACCCAGTTAAAATGGTTTTGAGTAAAGACATACAATGATGGTAGCAACTTATGAGTAAATTTGATCATACAAATGTTTTGAGTAAAGACCCCCTGACTAATATAATACCTATACAACTGACTAAGAAATAACTAATTACTGTAACTCGACACATGAGCTTGCTACTGATCAAAACAGCAAGTGTTAATTAATGTTTGAGCCAAAGGCGCCATCAACTACTAATATAAACAATTAATCAATGAAATATGTACAACTTTAAGGATAAAATATTAATAATAAATAAGTAATATAATAATAAATGCAATTAATAATAATAAGTACTAGTACAATATGTAAAATATAAAAAATGTAAAAGTAGCGGAAAATATAAAATTGGCCACTGCCATATTTTGTAAGAATGTCCCTTATATAATACACTGAACACTTATTCAATATGAATGTAGGTTTAGGTCTGGTGATCTAATGGCTTGGTGACGTTTTGGTCTGGTGACATTTTGGCTTGGTGACGTTTTGGTCTGGTGACGTTTTGATCTGAACCGAATTATACAAATAAAGATAAGGAAATGCTAGCCAATCAAAATTTAGTAATATCTACATGAAAATAAATTTTGGCAGTAAGAGCATTTTAGAAATAGTATACTGGAAAAATTGCTCTTTTAGTTTTGACATATTCTGTAAAAATTTTACAAATACACAATATACCTGAGAACGATGACTATGTGCAGTAGATGGAATTTCTGAATGTGCATCATTAAAAAGTTTGGACTTAGACATGTCACGTTATGATAATTAAATTTGTATTATACACCAAAGAAAATATCCTTTAATAAAAGAAAAAAATTAAAATAATGCGCCTTAGGATACTTAATCTTATTTATATTTAAAAGATTAAAAGAAATGTTTTAGTCTGGTACACTAAAATATCTATTATTTATTCAAAATACATTCATACTTGAATATTTTTGCGCTATATATATTTTGTGGACCAATTTTCAAATTTTTAGATGTAGAATAAATAAACTTAAGAAAGAAATATGTATATTGTACGTTTGATTTAATTATTTTCTCTCAATATAATTAAATTTATTCTATTTAATCGGATTTCGTAAAAGGTAACAGATAACAGATTTGAATAAAATTTGAAATGAAAATAAATAAAAAATAATTTTTTGGCAGGTAAATAGTACATAATTGTAATAAATCAATGAGGAGCGATCGATCGAATATGCATTAAAAAATTTGTAAACACTTTAAATATACAATAATAAATTATTTATTATATATTTAGCAGTTTCACCACAAACGCACGAAAAAAGCACTGTGTGGACACGGCCTAAGTGCCATAGCAATAGAAAAATGAATATTGAATCAAGTTATATATTGTATTTAATTATTGTTATTGACATTATTTTTTTAATCATTTGTTCTAATATATATAACAAGTTATACAGATTTGTAGGAATAATAGATATGGTGGCTTGTATTGTATAATCATGTATAATTTGTTCTTGTTTTGGATCAAATGCATTTTAAATTATTGTTTTTATACGTAACTCACTAAAATTAGAATATTTGATCATGATCTTTTAATTAGTTATTTTACAAAATACAATTTTAGGGTGACTTTTGTATTCATTTTAAAAACATTAATATAAATCTATTTTCGAATTTGGGAGGGTTACCATTAAATGTGATATCATTTTGGGCTGGGGGTTGCATATATATAATATACATATATATCGTGGACTTACAAAATGAGTAGCATAACTTAATTTATATATAAATTGGTTATATATGATTTTTTAAATGTTTTAGCAGTGAATAATTGTTTTTTACAGTCGCAAATATTTGTTATCCTTACCATTTTTTTATTTACTATTTTTTATATTTGACATATATATTTGAAGTTTTATATTTAAAATAATTGTTTAAACGTTTAAATTAAATGTTTTCTTGTATTACGCGCATTGTTTTAAAATTTATTTGTAGGTAATTGTTTTTTTACATATTAAGTCATTATAATTCTATTGTAATATTTTGATTGTATTTATTTGTTTAATGTGTGAAACATAGTTTTGTACATTATAGAACCCTTGTTAATAAAGAGATTATCTAATAATGCATTCATTATAAAGAATATAGAAGAGTACACAAAGATTCATATAAATGTACATTATAGAGTATTAAGAAGTTTATTGTAACTTTATCATTCCCAAACTCGAAATAAAATGGCTTGAAACCTTTAACATTGACCTCGCCTTCCTCAACTTTCCAGCTTGACCAGATTGTGTGATCATAGCACTGTTTTTGTCTTTTCTTTGCCAATTGTATTTCCAAGTATCCAAATGTTATGCTTAAATTTCCCTTGTGCTTCATTGCAATGACTTCCATTCCAATACCTTGTGTGTTCTGTGCCTTGTTTTTACTGATATTCTGGTAGCTGCATTGTGAGCTCTCTTAAATACTACCTTTGTCTCTTCATTTGCCTCCCCCAATAGTATTTGACATTCTTTAAATTACAGCAGAGCAAGAGCCTTTTCACAGTGAGGTGTTCATGTGAGACTAACATTAATTATGACACCAAGCACCTTTATAGATTGAGAATATATTAATATTTCTTAACTCAGATGTTCTTCTGCTCAGACTCCTTTTTGTCCTTGTTGGTTTGTTCCACATAAGAGTTTTTTATGTGAAGCATAGTTTTTAAATTTTTAAAAGGCCTCATTCATCATAAATCCTGCTTGAAGTCAGATTTCTCCTATACTGTGATGGTCATGTCATCTGCAAATTATACAATTAACAATGTTACGATTATAAATTATCTGCCATCTAATTGGTATAAAATTTATAACAGATCCCTGCAGGACTCTGAATTGGATAGACATTGGATTGCTGCATTCTTCATAGATGATAGTAAGCATTTGTCTATTTGTGAAGTATAATTTCAGTAGTTTCCCTGCATTTCCACATTTACCAATATATTTTTCCAACTGATTTTATAAATGATTTATGTCAATTATGTCAAATTTGGCACTTAAGTTAAAGTGCACAATTATTACCTTGTTTCCTTTGTCAATTATAGTGTAATAATGGTTTATTTTGTGTCTTAAATAAAAATTGCTGGTGTAGTTTGATTGCATAAGCATAATCATTAAGAAGGAGAGGCGAGATATAAACAAGAAGGTTATAAACAGGTTATAAATTATCAAATGGGCTAGAAAAAGTCAAAAGTAATTTCTAGAGCCATAAAGTAGTAAACTGTTAGCAAACTGGTGGGTTCTGTATTTAAATAAGACTTCACATTTGTTGTGCAGTTCCATGTGAATGGCCGGCTGTCTGTGATTGTCCAGAAGATGTGAGATTTTTTTGTCAGATACAATACTTTTGTAGAATTTTGATAAAAGAGAATTGCGATGATTTTCGAGGTTTTCAAGTTTTAATAGCATAATGGCTTGTTCATATGTATTATTTGGGGCCAGGATCTGGAGGACTTGACATTGCACATTTTTGAGTGAGTTGCAGTCAGCTTTTGATAAGGTAGTATGCCACATGAGGCACACATATTCAAGTATGCTGCAGATAATTGCTATGTAAACCTTCTTTATCTCCATTACTGGAATTAAAGCAAGTTTCAGCATTATGATGAAATAAATGCATTGATTGGCTTTTTTATATATGGACTATATGTGACTTCTCCATTTTAAATCATTGGAGATCTTGACTTAAGAATTTTACTGTGTTGGTATTAGTCAGGACATTGTTGTCCACTTGTACAATGGGCCATGGCTCATTGTGTTTTTTTAAATTGATCTCCATAAGTTGTATTTTCTTGGCATTCAGTTTCATATTGTTTGAGTTAGTCCAATATTGAATGTCATTGATGGTATTTTAAGGTGTGGATAAAATAGGTGAGGTCATTATTTCAATAGTGGTGCTGTTGTCAACATATTCCAGCTCCATCACAGAGTAGCCAGTTTGGGATGCCATCAGGTCCAGGGGCTTTATGAGGGTTCCTTTTTGACAATAAAATGATCATATGATCGACTGATGGAATAATTTCTTCAGGAACTTCTTGTTTTGGAGGCAATGTGGTTAAAGGATCTAAGTGAGATGCTACATTAGAAAAGAAACTATTGGCATCAATAAGATGTCATGATTAAGAGCTGTTTCACAGCTGTGATATCTTCAGAACCCATATGCCAGCCAGTTTGTTCCATGCTTTAATTTTCTTTCTAGTATTTATGATAAGCCATGGTTTAGAGAATGTGTATTTTAAATAATTATAGATTTGATATTTATTTTTATTGCAGGCACATTGGAATATCTTTTTTTGGGGAGGGGTTTGGGGGTTTGAATTGCAAAGGGCACTTATTATTATTATCATTATGGCAACAAGTTTGCCTTCACCTTTTAATGTTGGTATTACTTGGCAGAAAAGTTAACTTACCAGATGGCTACATAAAATCCAAAATTTAAATTATGCTAGTTATTGTGTTCTCATTGATACATATTTTCAAATCTCTCTAATAGTATCTATCATGGTTTGACAAATTCAATTAGTCTCCTACATAGATTTATATATCTACTCCTTTGACCTTTTATTTGACAAACATGTATATAGGGGAATATTTTGTGTGTTTATTGTTTATGTGAGTTTATATATTTCCCGTACTTCATTGGATATTATTCAAAATTAGTGTTAGAACCTAAGTATCTATAATATTTGAAGGTGAACATAATAGGTAGTTACTAAAATATATGTGCATATTTAGTAAACAATACTAATACTCCACTAAAAAAATTCCAATTACTGAATAAATTCATATGAATATTTTAGGTATGTTTACTATTTATTGTAATTTGTATAAACATGTTGTCTTCTATATAATATGCATATAATTTCATCAACAATAATAAATTTGGAGTGAAAAATCTCACATGACAATATAATACAATTGTGATATAAGATCTATATATTTATTATTTTAAGCAAAATTCATTCAAGATTGAATAATAACTGAACTAATCTAATTATAAGAGAATGAAATTGCCTCTGGTTTTAGTGTGACATTGCAACATTGCTTTTATAATATATTTGCATTATGTATTTCAATTTAAAATCAATGTGCAGATCTCATGTGCCAGATATCAATTGACAGACAACTCAAAAAAAATCATTTACAAGAATATGATTATCAAATAAATTATATATTATAATATATGTATTTATGTGACATAGAAGTAGGAAAATCAAGAACAATCATTAGCAAAACATATATACAGAAATTAAAATAAAGCATCTCCATAAGATTGCAAATCATGTGTAAAATTAGCACTTTTGCTACGAAATTCTAATTAGCCAATCAAAATATTCTAAAGTTCATCACTTTGTCTGTTCTGACCAATATAATTTCAATCCCTATTTTTGTGTCCAATGCCCAGCAGTATTTAAACTAAATCAGAAGACATTTGTCCAGTGGCTTAGTTTAATTATTTTATAAGTTAGTTCTATTTTTAGAAATGCACTCATTTCTACTCTACAGATGTGATCAACATTTGATACACCCTGCTGTCTTAGTTAACTTCGATTTTGTATCAAACATTGATTGGCCCATTGGGGAAAAGGTTAATGCAATGTCAGAAAAGTTCAAAATAATGCTGCAAAGATTTATCTCCATTTCATATATTCTTTGATTCATTCATTCAAATACCTGCTTAATAATTATGACTATATGAATTATAAGGCAAATAAAGTTATTGCATAGCACATGTGATTATGTAGAGTAATGAAACATTTCACAATATCATCAACTGAGAGGGATACATTGTTGCAATTCAATATGATCCATCTACTTAGTTCACATTTAAAAGATGATGTTTTAGGTAATCTGTTTAAGACTATAGACAACAGAAGAACTGACAATATATATCCATTTCTTATACCAATGAATAAATTATGATTTTTTTTAAAACAGTTTTTAATTTAACACTAATTATTAATATATATCTATAAAATGTTGTAATAGGAGTCCTTAATATGACTAGAGATCAAAGTGGTGTTTCTAAGAAAATCGACCACCATTTACACATTGATTTGGCCATTTGCTAAGCTAGCTGTCAAAATACCTTTAAAAAAAGTGTAAAAATATATTATCAAATTGCTTTGACCTGGTACACCAGATAACTAAATTCATCAAATATTCAGCTAAACGAAAAAGCTTTGTTTGATAGATTAAAAACAGCATTTGATGTAGATGGTTTGCCTGCTACTAGAATAATGTGTCCAAATGTGACTGTAAAAGAAGCCAGTTGTTTATCAGATTTGTTTATTCATTTATCTGAACCTTTGATTCTCTCTGAAAGGAAAGCAATAATAGGGACAATTTGACTTTTATTTTGCTATTTATCTTTTAATCACTGACAATTTGTTGAAAATTCTACAACAATCAACACTGTCACTTTATTAAACTTATAAACACATTTGAAAATATAAGAAGCAATGACTGTTTCAACCTTTCTTTACGGGTATGTTAAATCAAATTTAGCCAAATTTGTTTCAAATTCGAAACTTGAATAAGATTGGATAAAGCACTGTCTGTCTGTCACACACTCATCTCCGCACATTACAATAGCCGCAAAAAGTTTGTCATAGTCGATCCAACCGTAATTGAATAAACATTTTTATAAATATAATACTATTACAATCGAAATACCTTTATAATTACAAAATCCTGATATGAAATAGTGCATATCTTACTCAATACATTTGATGTCGCGAGCATTAATAAAAACAAATGCAGTTCACTAATCTATATTTAGCCAGAGAACAATCAATCAAATAGGTTATTTGTTATATTTATATAATTATATATATTCCTTTACTAATTTCCCTTTTACGGTCTATATATTCTCTGAAACAAATTTTTAAAATTTCAAATTTGTAGGTACCTATACTTTTATTACAATTGAATTATTGAATATAAAAGTTTATAAAATATATTTATTATATTATATAAAATGAAAACCAGACAATGAAAAATTAAAATGTAAAGCAAAGAATAAATATCTACCAATGAGTTAAAATTAATTCAAGATACAACAAAATTTATATACAATTACAAAAATGTAACAATCATGTAAAATGAGCAGTATAGGAGGTTATTGGTGAAAAATTCATTCAAATATAACTGGGAGTTTCTGGAAATGCAGTACATGCTTATTGTTGTGTATTGGTTTACGGCCAAACCCATAGCAACACCAGTAGTTTCTTTGTGGTAGGGGTGTTTTTCATTATCAGGTATCAGTTCAGGGAGATGAATTCTACAGTTGTTGGGATGACTGGGTTCAGATTTAGCATTGCTTTTATGAATGTGACTTCAAAAGTAATTTTCTTGTCCTTCGTCTTGCTGAAATAAATAAATGTAATACTATAAGTTAGTATTAATAAAACAAGTTGCGTTTCAGAAATAAGAAATCTATATCTAATATTGTGAATGTTGATTTTACTTTACAATGATATAAATTCTACAAATAAATAGCTCAAAATTATATCATTAAGTATACCAATATACTACTCAATGAATTTCATTTAATAAATACAAAAATATAATTATGCAACTATTACATAATAACATAAGGGACTTGTAATTAGTTTATTTCATAGGAAATATTCATTATGTGGTCTGTTGTAAGAAAACTCAATTACAATCTATTCTTGTACCAAATGTTTGTTGTAAAAGATGATTTATACATATATAATTCTTGAAAGTTATATAGAGGACCTACTTTGCAAGACCAAGTTATATATCAGCCAAACCAAACTAATGTTGACTGTTATATTATATGCACTGAACTAATTAGTTACACTTACAGACAATTACATACATACAATTACAGAATATCTGGGAGGGGTGGTATAAATTTAGCAAACGAATGAAAATTGTGAGTAACATATACAAATTCATATTTTATAATAATAAATACAAAATAGAATTTACTCTTTTATTATCAAAAAGGGAGATCATCCCACTACAATATATCTTTACCTGGATGAAATCCACATCTAGTACAAATGACACTCTACAGAGAAATGACTAAATTATCTTTGATTAATATATCCAAAATAGTTTTAGAAATCAAATCATTCTTTTTAAAGAGACAGAAGACCTTAATTTCTGAGTTCATAAAAATATAAAAATTAGTTCTCATAAACCTGCTATAAATACATTTAGCAAGCAATCTATCTCTATGACATGAAGAATAAGAACAAAATGATGCAATGTATAGAGGCTTAATCACATGGTATTACTATCTACATTCAGATGCTACCAAATAAATTAATATGAATGTTGTGAATTGAATGATTCCTAAAGAAATAATTAGGTTAATCCATTTAGAGCAAAACCTAAAATTTAGCAACATTTATTTTTATTTTTCCAATTTGAATTTGGTACAAATAACTAAAATTAATATTTTTTATCAAATGGTAACAATGGCCTTAAATGTGTCAATGTATTCTGTAGAATTAGAAATAGCAATCTTTTACAATACACGTTTACTATGTAAAAATTGACATACATTTTACAAATGTTTGTATTATATTTTTGGAACAATCGTTTTTAAAAAAAAATATTGTACAGTTAGTTTATTTACTTGTTATATTTTTAAAATGATTATTATGTATTGATGCATAAACACTAGATTGTCATCTTCTTAATTACTTATCTCTGGTCTTTTGTTATTTGAAAAATTGACAATAATTTAATATTCATTGTTTTATGTGTTTCAATAGTGAATTTAAAACTAAATAGACAAACATTTATTATCCTACTCCATAATACTTATCAGATACTTAGATATTAGATATATTAGTAACTATAGAATATTTATTATATATATTTGTACTTTCCTAGATTTTAACTTCTATTTTTGTTATCTAGAGTTCTAATATTCAGGGGCGGGCGTCACGAAATACTTTTAGTGAACATACATTTAGTGACATAAAGTTTGACGGACACAAAAGCGTCACACATCGCCAAAACAAGACTGCTGAAGTGCTGCTTGTAGTTAAAATATTGGGAGCCGGTCAGTTTGGGGCACTGAATGCTGAAATCTTTGCCGTCGATTGATCCAACGCAGTTAGGAAAGTTCCAGCGCTGCATGAACTGCGCCGCGATTGTTCGCCATTCCTCCTCATTTTCGGGCATGCGAAAGTATGTAGAATGGAGCTTGCTCCAAATTATGTCGCATGTTTCCCGAACGATACTGCTTATTGTCGAACGACCTCGGTGGAACCGGAAAGATAAATCTTGTTGTGAGCATCCACTTGCAAGATACACAAGCGTTAT
>JAUZNC010031713.1:0-20442 GCA_034780395.1 Vannuccia rotundouncinata
AAATATAAAATAATTCACAACATCAAATTAAATAATAAAATGTTATATAAAAATTGTTCAGTTTTTACTTGATAAAAATAACAGTTTATTTTTCCTCTTTTTCTCAGATTCCATCACAATATTACAGTTGTGACAACAATCCAGCTCTTACATATGCATGTTTATTATTGACTTTGGTTTCTATGTGAATATTCGAAGGTATTTTGTAATACTCTATTCATAAATAAATTCATGTTTCACATATGTGAGGATTCTCAACATAATGCATTGATATATTTCTCTAATTCATCATATATGAATGAACTACCTCACTTTTGGTTGAGTCTGAACTTTTGACTAGTGATTTATTTTATTTTCTCCATTTATACAATGATATGTAGTTCGATAATACAGTGGAAGCTGCTTAATAAAATCAGTTTATATGTTCAAAATATTTAAAACAGTGGCAGATATTATAATGGGTGTTTGGTTTTTTGGAATTTTAGACCAAAGTAAGTGTATAAGTGTTATATAATGCAATATATATTATGATGTATAAACAAATTATTTTTAATTATCAATCAAGTGTAGGTATAAAGTAAAACTTTCATACTTTAAATGTCTAAATTTGCAAGATTGTACTGATATATCAGTTAAACATGTTTTGAGACATTCTTCTTGGGTTTCTCACTGAGAAGGCATCAATAACTTGGGCCATTTCCAATTTTTTCTCATGGTGGTTTTTCTTTAGAGTGAGAGCATATAGCCTGTCATTTGACATAGTAGATCTTAAGTAAATGACTTGTTCAGACTCTTCAATACACTATTAACAGGGTTGTCATGTACTTTCCAAAAAATGTATTTCCTCATTAAAAATACTTTTTGTACTTTATAAATAATATTCATGTTTGTAAAAATTAACAATCTGTCATAATGACAAAACAATTTAATTTTTTTTCAATTGATAAAAATCAAAGAACTATAAAATGAGTGTACACTAATTAAACAAAATAAAGCAAGAAAAAATGTTACCATTCTTAAACCTGTTTCTCCACAGAAACTCGGCTATATAGGACAGAAATAAAGCATAACTTGTTCCATATTGACAATGCAGTTTCCCCTTTGCACACATTCACATGTTTTTGATATTTTGTGTGAGGATTTCAGGGTCATCTGGATCCACAAAATTTTGTTTGTAGACAATGACATCATGTTGGTAGATCCCTTCAGCCTTGATCATTGTGTAAGCAGCCCACCCATCACTAACAATCCTTGTCCCTGGCAAAATCCAATTGCGAATTATGGGCATCAGGGTATCATGCAGATGGTCTGGAACTTTGATGATGCAGCAGTGACCACTGTGGCATTCAATTGCCCTGAAGACCCAATGGCCTGCTCACCATTGCCCACAGTAAATACTTTCATCTATTTCCACAACTATGGGGTTGCTGTTATCATGGAAGCCACCCAATTGCTGCAGATGGGCTTCAAGGAAAACTTCACATACATCACAGTTAAAATTGCACCAGTCAATAATAGTTGGAACCAAGGCACCCTCTTCCCATTGGATTTGGTATTGTGGATAGTCATGGGCCCACATATACATTACAAAAACGATGATGAGGTTAACCAGTGATAAATGACTATTTGCAAAAAAAGAATTATCCCATATAGATTTAGTAAAATTGTGCATATTACAATGCCACCTGAATCTGTTGATTCCTTTGTTGTAGCACATGAGTCGACAAGGAAGATTGTATTGAGGGCAATTGTATAAATTTTGAATCAACTTCTGCCTGGCTAGCCATTGTAAAATATTCATGTTGTTGCCAGTGATTTTGGGTAATAATGTTAATAAAGTAAACCCTTTGTTAGCTATATCTTGTTCATTCATAACATCATTTACTATTGAAATTGGTGCACATGGTCATCCCGCCATATTAAATATCAAATTTAGAGGTTCTGGTAATGTATTTAAAACAATTTTATTTATATTTTATTTACAACATTAAACTTTAGGATTACCGGCACTGTCATCCTGAGAGCCATGTACATACTCTCCACAGTAAATGCTGCAAGCTTCATATCCACATGAAAAATGCAATTTTTTGATGTGGTCATTGCAGTCATGGTCCTTTACATATTACCTTTGTCCCAGCAGACATTTCAATATCATCTATAAAATACAACAATTTTGAATAGTATACATAAATTGCATAAATACCTATAAATGTGCTTTGTATGAAATTCAAAATCGATTAAGGGGGCTTAAGGCTATTAATCATATCAAAGAGAAAGCCACAGGTGTAGTCAATGTCCTGGAGTATTTCGCCCAGCTAGTCTTTCTGTCTTTGTCAGTGACTTTTTTGAGAAAACTAATCTCCATTTGTTGCACTCAGACCATTGTATCAGTGTTTCTGGAATGTTGCATTGATGGCAAAAAAAGAATTTTTTCCTTTTTGACTTTGGCCGCACTTGTTTACTTGGTCTGTTCTGAAAGAAAGAAATGATGATTCCAAAATTACCTAAGGTATTTTAATTAATGTAAAAACAACAAGAAAAGAATGTATGTAAAAAAATGCTTACATCATATGTCTTGGTTTTATAGACCTCATTAAAAGGCTTGCCGTGGTTGGCTTGATCCGAAAGCACTGGGAATGGCAAGCACCCAACTTCTTTGCATTGTTCATCTCTAAGTGGTCTAACAGTAAAACAGAACATTTTGAAGGATAAAATGAATGCGTTTTAGAATGAAAAATAGATTTGAAATTATTTTGTTGTTTACTTGCAGATGGTGCACTCAGCTGATTATCATTTGGTAGAGCAACTGCCTGTCAAGTGCCTGAGTATCAGTCAGAAAGAGTACTGGCTGATTGTCAGGTGCCTGAGTATCAGTCAGCATACTGGCTGATTATCAAGTGGTATATAACCTCATTATCAGCCAGTGAACTGACTTAAAGTGCCTATTTAACAAGAACCTTATTATCAGGTTTCTGGATAAAAAATCTTAGTTCTCTGATTACCAGGCACTCTACAGCTTGATGATTATAGGTTCCACCTTAACCCATTAAAGCCACAATGTAGAAGTAATGAGATTGTGTTAATTATTTACATATATTATTTAACAACACTAAAAATGCACATATAAACAGCAAATACTTAATTGAAATCATAAAATACATGAAAATATGAATGTGTTGCATATATGCAACATTTGTCTCATGTGTAGTTCATAAGAAAATTCAAAATGACAGAACCTCACAAAGGTATTACAATCAGTAATGGTAAGCATCAAAAAAATCCAAATGCAAGGGTACACTGATAAATTGTGTTGGATTTGCATTTCTTGCATCTCATGCACTTGGCATCTTTGTCACAAGTAATCACATGTTCTGTCTTCCTCAGGTGCATTGCAGATGAACATTTTTAGAAAGAAAAGCCAAGACAATCTTTCTTGTCCAATTTGTCCTGCTCTTTTGTGGAGATACCATGCATTAGAGCAACAAAGGTCCAACATACAAGTAAAGATTTTCCAATACCATTTTCGTATTCTGATTTTGGAGAAATATGCATTGGTTGTCTCATCCAAAAGGTCAACAACTCCCATGTGCTTGTTGTATTGGTTAATTATTTGTGGTTGATCTACTTGAACATTGTTCTTTGTCTCCTTTGAGAAGTGTTTGCATTTCAACTGAGGTTGAATTGAGAGAACATTGGAGGCTGTGATGACTAACTTGTTGTCTTTCCAATGCACAAGAGTGATGTTTTCATGGGATACTTCCTCCTGGGTTTTGTTTCTTCATAGACTTCTTATCGGTCGGAAATTCGACACTTCCACAGATTCTGCTCCTCTGAATTTTACCAGTTCCACCAATGAGTTTATCTGCAAGCATTTGCAAGATTTTGTAAAGAACTGATCCATAAATATATGACATTCTGGAGAAACAAACTCAGACAACCTTGATACAACACTTTCACCAAGACCCATGTCCTCTTCTCTTTCACTGGCTCCAGTGTAGAACTCAAAATGATGGCAGGAACCATAAGAGGAACACAGCATCCAGGCTTTGAATCGAAACCTTATTGGTTTTCCCTTTATAAACTGCTTGTATGGGTGTTTACCAAAATACTATCATTACCTCATCTATAGAGACCTCTGCAGACGTTGGTATATATTTTTAAATTTTTTTATTGAAGTCATCAACTAATAGTCAAAGTTTCCACACCTTGTCATTTGGGTTGGCAATGCTAGCAAAATAGAGGTTATGCAAAATTTGGATAAATCTTTCTATTGTAATTGATAATGACACTAATTCGTTTCTGACATCAGGATATCTTGACCAATAAAGCTTGAAGGAGGGCATCTTATTGTATCCACTTAGCAAAATTATGCCAATTGTTTTCAAGAATTCATCTCATGTTAGATTTAGAAGAACTCCTTTTAATTGTGCATAAGTGTTAGTTTCATGAATGATAAGGTCAATAAGTGGATCATCCATCAAAAGAAAAAAATGAGTAAATGGGTTCTGAAGTTTGTGAAAGATCATTCTCAGCTTCGTCAGATAATGCAAGAATAGGTTCATGTAATAGGACCTTGTCATTTGATACACCCTTTTCCCAATACAATTTTCTCATCTTCTTTACTTTTCCTATTCTGGGAAACTTTCTAGCAGCCTTAAGGGGTCTTTTTTGATCTCCAATTTGATCATCATCTTCAGTTGTGAGTCCTTGGATATTTGATTTCCCTTTCAGTAAACCATGTCCCCAGTGAGAAGTATTCCCATCAGGTTGATCTTCATTATCTGAATCCATATCTGTGCCTGCATCTTCGTCTTCATCAGGAAATCCAAGTGCTACATCAACATTGGCATAATCATCATCTACTTGAATTTCATCATCCGAGTCAGCAGTTATCAAATTAAGGGCTTCCTGCACAGTAAATCTAAAATAAAATAATAAAATAAGTGAGTTAGTGAGAAATAATACAATAAATCTAAAATAAAATAATAAAAAAGTCAGAGAGAAAAAAGAGGTGATGAAGAGAAGAGAAATAATGGAGATAAAATAGAGAGAGAGAAAGAAATAATTAGATCAAGATACACACAAAGTGAAATAAAGAGATAGAACTAAAGAGATAAAGAGAGATAATTTAGTCATTCACTACAATTACTCAAAATATAAACATTTATATTTCAGCAAATAGCAAATGTGTGCATGGCCTTGTGGATAGAGCTTTGGTTTCGAAACCCAGCCAGCATCTTTACTTTTAAAATTATTTTAGACTAATATATGTCAAATAATTTTCTTATATGTTTATATAAATGTTATATAATGTTTTTCTAGCAAAATTAACACAATCTGTATTTTTTCTTGTAAAAGTTCAATATACATTAGGGCCTAAGGTTGCATATATGCAATATCCAATTTTGAGGGGGCTGCACACTTAATTAAACTACACAGAAATAATTACACTTATATTTCAAAATATCCTTATAGTGCCTATCTATTATGCTACAAATAATACTTGTATCATTCATAAAAAATATAATGTTACTTACAATTTTTTACGTTTTTGTGGCAAAGAAGGATCATCGATCTCAAGGTCCTTTTGTTTTTTGTATGATGGTGGTCCAGAATGCATTGAATGCCCAGTCATTTCTGATTGACTCTTGCGTTGTTGTTGTCATTGCAGCCACACTCTGACCTTCTGCAGCATTCATGTTTGTATTCTGCAATGTTTTGTTCAAATTGTCAGAATGGCGAAGAATTAGGGGCCCAAGCATTCCACCAAAGATGAAATCAAAGGTAAACATAAGTTTTGAGGTACCATTGATTCTTGCCCTCATTTCAGATTCTTTTACATAGTCAATTGATTCTTCCCATAGCTGCATTAAGTCTTCATAATTATCCAATATACTTTTCACAGTGCTTCTGCATGGACGGTTCACCTGGTTGGGCACAAGGCACATATACCAGGAGCACCTGGTGCCAGTTCATTCTTTATCTTGTCAAATAAAGCATTTCTGCATGGAGATTTCTTCACCAATTTCTGATTTGAAAAATTGGTTGAGAAAGGACATTTCTACTTTTCCTCTAATTGGAAGATTTATTTCTTTATTGTAAGGAAAAAACTGGAAACTCCTTGGACCTCATGGTTGCAAGAGATGAGCAACCTATACTCGCCACAGGCGAAACATTTTTGAGGTCAAATTTTAACACATCAAGACAGGCAGGCCACACCAACATCGCCAAAAACCTACTGGCGCCCATATAGGGAATGCGGACAACCCAATCTGTGACCACTGATATTCAAAAGAAGAATCAACCAGTCATATCATCCTCAGATGTCTAGCCTGGCATCTGACCCATGTAAAAGATTTTGGGGACCCTGACCCCACAAAATAAAAATAATGATATAAATTTTAATAAACAAAATAATATATATTTGTGTGTAAGATTGTATTTACATATGTAGTGCATATTGATTTGAAGAGATAATTCTATAAAAATAGTAGGATACTAACTATGATATTCTCTAAGCAGTCTTACTATGAAAATATTGAATTTCATTATTCACCCATCTATCATTCATCTATCTGTTTTATGAATATACATACAAATGAAACAAATGTACAAATTGATTATAAAGAGTTAAAAAGTAACATTAAAATCCTGGTAATTGGTTAATCCATAACAACACAATATATTTAATCCGTGATAGACAATGCTTTATTTTATATGTGTCAGGCATTTTCAAAAATATTATTGGTAATCAATTTATAGGCCATGACGTCATCTGAGGCCGATTTTGAAAGTCCAAGAAGGAAAAGTGGTTGAAACTTTGAAATTTGGAAAATTATAAGATTGTTGACTTACTTACTAATACTATGCTCCAAAGCATTGTTCAAAAGGTATCTGGTAAATAATTAGAAACATGTGAAACAAATGTGTATCTAGGTCAGGGATGTGATTAGACTAAATAAATGTTTATTATTATTATTTACTAAAAAAAAGTTTAAAGCCACAATATTTTAATGTCATTATTATTTACAATATTTATTTTGTGAAAAATAGTTTCAGATCACATTGAACAGTCTTCAGTTGCTTCACTGGTGGAATCTCTGCCTGTACTTCAATAGAAGGGCTCACATCTTCTTCAATCATTTCTTCAGCGAGTCTCTTATGTGGTATTTTTGGCAAGTTTGCTAAACTTCTACTTCGATTCACCAGTCCTGGGATCAAGTTTTCCAATCGTTTTCATCGCTGTGCCATAAGATTTCGTCATCTTTCGTTATGCATTAGTCATTCTTGGAGGTCTGTATCTGTCAATTGTACCGCTGCTTCTGCACTTGCTTCTTCCAAAAAGTTTGCATACAATGTAGTAATGTTGGATCTACAGGAGAATATTGTGAATTTGGTGGCGAGTGTCCATAAACTTTGGCCCAATATTGAGCACTTAGCAAAGCACTAAGCGAAGCTATGAAAGTTTCTTTATTAATTATAAAAATTTTACGCCTTAACCTGGTGTGGGTAAATGTACAATATGAGCATGAATAAAATATGATTACAACATTGACAGGAACAATCAATAAAAAATAACAGTGTACAGGAGCAGGGACAAACCTGAAATGATGGGAAAACAAGTGAGGAAGAGTCTATGGACTCGCTTCCTTTTATACTAAAATCATGGGGGAAGACACTAATTACATCCGATCAGTACTAAATAAGAAGAAGAGATTGATTAAAATAAGTAATTACCATGGTATGGTAATTATAGACAAAGGCAAAAAAAAAACATACAAAAAGATTAACAAGGACACTGGGATCATGAGGTCAAGAGTGTGCGGTAATACCAAAAGGGAGCAAGGAAGGCCCAGGAGGACAGGAGACCTTGGGCTGGAAGATCACCCAGGTACCGGTGGTCAGATTATTAAAACAAGGATGGCCTTGGCACATACTTCCATCGGCCTTAAAAGAAGACCTTGGAGGACAGCCTTGAAAATGTTAAAAGAAATGGCTCACATGAGCTTAAGAGGGTGGCATATAGGTGAGCCGGGCCCACATGGGCATACAAGATAATATGAAAGAAACTTAGTATCATAATGCTGGGTCAGTCATTGTGGGGAGCCGTTTTCCAGGCCGCTGGGTCAGTGTTGACAGTCGACCATGTTCTGTACCTGGGTATTGTGTAATCTGTTGACAAGTGATCATAAAACCTGGTGACTCATGAGTTTCAACATTTCATTCTGAATGTCAGCAGAGGTATATTTATCTGCTTTCTTGGCCAAATTATCAAGCTTTGATTGATCTCCTTCAGACTGCAACAAGTACAACTGATGAAATTTGGAATTCATAACAGAGTGATCTCTTAATGGTATAGCCAGGCGACCTAAGAATCATATGTTGGATAATATTTTCAATAAAATCTGACAACATTCTGTCTGATTTCGTGTTGTTTCTGCATCAAGAGCATTGTTGATGTCTGATGAACATTGCTTTAGTTTGTCCACACTCACTGCTACAGCATCAATATGACATTTACTTTTGGAGTGTAAATTGAAATTAATAGTTGCATTTTTCCATTGTTTGTATCCTTTTGAAATAAAGGCTTGCATGTGGGACAAAATACAGCATCCAGATGTTCATCATAGGGGCCATTTGTCAAACCATGTTAGGCAAAAAGCAAACTTGATAGTATTTTTTTTTCTAAAGACATGAGAAAAAATGTGAACAATATGTTTGGCTGATTAGGATGTGGCCTATTGTAGATGTGGTATGAAGTTGTGGAGATAGGCACTGTTGATGACTGCTGACAAGGAGTGGAAGTAGGTACTTTGGAGGACTGCCCAACAGTGAAAATGGACTGACTAAGAGTGAAAAAGGAAATTATTGTTGTAGTACTTCTGGCATCTTCTTGTAGTTTCATCTTTTGTATTCTATATAGTCTCAACTTCTACCCAATATTCCAAATTTTGAAAGAATTGGAAAAAACTGTTGTTTTAGCTATGATATATATTTCTAATTGATTCAATATTTTACATTTCTGTTGTTTTTATATTAACAGCATTTTGAGTATATAATATATCAATTATAATCTCTAAAATAATAATATAAGGTTTTAACTTTAAAAAACTTACATTTACAAATTTCCTCGTTGTTATCCAAATTTAAAATTATGCAATTTAAAAATGTATATATTTTTTTAAACAAATTCAAAATAAGTGTTCACTCACCTGTTGCAGGTGAGTGATGTAAAGATAGGTCATGTAAAAGGCGGCTAATATGGAGTCAGTTTGGGTCATGTAAAAGAAGGCGAATTGTACTAAGAAGATAATTGTTTAACAACTATTGTGGCACTGACAATGCATTCTAGGAGTGCTTAATATTCGTTTTCAGATCCAATTCTTTAGGGTGCTTTCTTAACTGGGATCCCATTCTTAGGGGTGTATATTTTTTGGAAAATATGTGCCAAGAAAAAGTGCCATGGTGGCGATGGCAGCTCCAACGCCTCTGCTGAGGGACCTTGGCGTCATACCTCCACTCCCCTTTTACTACAGATTTAAAAGACGTCATGGTCTTCCAGAGCCATGGGTTCCAGGGGGACATCCACAGGCTGATCAATACTTTGTTTGAGTACTTCATGATTTGGTATATTGTATTTACATTTATTACAGACAATCTTGATCATTTCGATGGTGTGATGAGGAAGATGTTGATTTCTCAAAAAAATTAGGTTTTGCACACTGGGATTTTGACACTCAATCATGTGGATTGTGTCTAATTCCCGGGCAGTCCACAGGCGATTTTACAATGGGGTCTATGTTAACCATTGTGGGTACTACATATGCATTGGCATAGTTAATTCGAGTTTCATTTACAAGATTAATATGATTGGGTTGGCGTCTACATTCTTTGATATCACTTACAGTTTTATCGGCAAACAAACAGGTGAGATGAATATTAATATATCTAATACCAGAGTTGCTGGCTACTAAATTAGGACAATCAACACTAGGCTGCAAAAATAGTACCTTTTTTGCAACATACCTAAAATGCAGGCATGCGAACTGCTGATCATAAAATAATTCCATAATTTTTACTTTCTTGGGGACATTTGAGGTACTAAATAGTGGGGGGTTGATTGTACTATATAACTATAGTCCTTCTGCCAATCAGCATATTTGGACTTATTGGTACCAGTTTGAGCAACCAAGGGTATTATACATTTTCTGAAAGTGTGTGATTCAAGGATCATTTTGATGTATGATAAACTTCTGTACAGAGTAGCTGTTAGTTGTGAGACAACTAAATATAAAAACATGTACTGGTTAAATGTGATATTTATTATTTATCACAAAATATTTACAATGCATTTACAAAATAAACAGTATAAATAAGAGTGAAACAGATCTAAAAATGTTACCCTATGCTTAGCCTATAACATCTTATGATGATCTATGAATACATTAACTAACAACAAAGTTTACTTTTATAAGAATACATGCATCAAAGTGGGTGCTACACAAAGAGAATATGTTGAATATATGAGTGTTCAATTATCTGCTGTACTAATCACTGCATCTTGACTGTCATCATCATCAACCTGATTTGTGCATGTTTTCAATTTGCACATTATTGTACACTTTACACTATTCAAGATACATGGAGGAGACACTTGCAATAGAGCAGTTCAAGGATGGATGCTAGGACTGGTTTGACGTCCATCCAGTCGATGCTGATATCTGTTTCACTGTCAATCCAACCATAGCCGTGTGTAGCAGGTATTTGTAGTTGTTGCACAAGTGGTGACTTCCATACAAAAGCAACATAGTTGGCTCTCATGGCATGCTTTTGTAGGGTGTCAGCACATGAAGGAAGCTGGTATTACTCAGCATCGCCACGTTTTGCCAAGAAGAACTTGTACTTATAATTTAAAAAGTTTAAAATTATAAAAAAGTTACTTTATCTCCAAATAATTCTTTACAATTTAGATTAATTAAAGTTTAATTTTTAAAATTGTCTATATTGTTGATTTTTTTATAATTTTATGAAATCTTATGTAAGGCAAAACGTTAATTAATTAAGTTATATTTATTACCTGGAAAAACAGTTTTTTAAAAAAAATATTTCTATATAGACAGTAAGGGTTCTACGAGTGTGAATATAATTGCCACAATTACACCTAGAGTAAGTAGCATTAGGGCCTACCTGTATGAGTTCACATTAGTAATCATGGAACTGAAAATAACAAATTAATAAAATTAATAAGTTTTATGGTGCATAACAAAATATAAAACTCATCCATTTTGACTCTGAAGGAAAACAAAGGTTTATAGTATGTATTTTTCTTAATAAACTACAATACGGATTTAACATCTTGCAATTTTGATGTTGACCTTTATGGTAATGTGTAAAACAAGCAATCCTTTCTTTCTACATGGGCAACGTTTATTGGAGCAAGAATCCACGCAATTGCATCAGGAGAACAGTTTAGAATTAGGATAGTATTTTCTATGAGCTTCCCAAAGAGAGATCCGCTTCTGGTTGATCCAGACATTGAAAAAAATAACTTTTTTTGGAGTAATTTCAAGATCGCCACCATTTGTCAGTCACTCCAAAATAACATGGTGGGTACACAGTCTGTATAAAAGTCTTTTCTGACCAATTACTTTAATAATAATTGCAGGAATGTGGCAAGACTCTAATTGTGACACTGTCACCTTCATTAAAAGGTTTACAAACTTTTACCAAATTTTTTCATGTAGTTGAACTACATGCGGTCAGCATTTAACAAAAAGTTCGTCTTTACCTGTTTTCTAATGCTTTTATGTCTGGGAAGAGAAGAATTAAGTACAGGTGGTGAAGGTAGGTTTAGTTCTGGTTCATACAATGGGGTTACTAGGTTATTATATACATAGTTGTGATGGTCAAACTTCAAAATGCCTCTTACTTTGGGGTACATAAAATGAAAAAGGTGATGGTGGGAGAAATGGTAATTGTGGTATAATTGAGAGTTTAGTTAAGGGCAAAGGAGATTCCGTAGTTGAGCATTTAGCTGATAGCGAAGGAGATGCCATAGTTTAGCATTTAGCTGATAGCAAAGGAGATTCCATAGTTGAACATTTTGCTGATAGCAAAGTAGATGCTGTAGTTGAGCATTTAGCTGATGGCGAAGGAGATTCCATAGTTGAGCATTTAGCTGATGGCGAAGGAGATTCCATAGTTGAGCATTTAGCTGATTGTGAAGGGGATGCCATAATTGAGCATTTAGCTGATGGTAAAGGAGATTCTATAGTTGAGCATTTAGCTGATGGCGAAGGAGATGGTGATCTACATGGTGAAGGAGTTCTTGGATAATATGAAGATGGAGAATTTGGTGAAAGGGAGCATGATGAATGAGAACCTAAAAATTATAAGCTTGTTATTGTCAAATATGTTTGTTTAAAGGTACTGCATAATTACCATGAGTTATACTTCATTTTAATAAAGATCTCCCTTTCATTTTTTTTCATTTTCATATATTATTAACTGAATTATCTATTCATGTGTTTTAATTATATGAAAAATTAGATTAATTAATATCTTTAATATCGAAGACAGTCATATTTCAAATTATAGTTACAAAATTAGTTAGTAAATATGTGAAATAGAAACTGCCCTAATTAAACCTTAAAATTAATTTTCTACTCATTAATAGTATAACTTCTTTTATGGCTCTTATTCAGTCTCGTGCTTATTCAGTTTTATGCTTTGCTCTTATTCGGGAATTGACCTCTCCTTCTTATTCAGTCTCGCGCTTATTCAAAATTGTGCATTTCGTCTTGCTTTTATTCAGTCTTGTGCTTATTCAGCGTCCTTGTTGTGGTGTTGAATTCCAAACGTTCTGATGTTTCAAAACATTGAAAAATATATAAAATCTTGGAATAGTTTATATAAGTTGATTTTACTTTAAAATTTAGTATTTGGCATAAGGGGAATTATAGTATTGTTGGGCACTGTGTGAGAGCTTGCAAGACTGAGAACTTGTAGACTTGTCGGCGTTGAATTACTGAAAACTTGTAAACTGCAAACAATAAATAAATATTGCAAGTATTAAAGGCAGCCAACAATGCAGCTGGATAACAAAGGGGATTTGTAGTGGCATCTTATTCCATGACTTCCTCAACAAACGTAAAAAAAATTGAAATTGGCGAGGATTTGCAGAAACAGTCCTTTTCTTCTGTTTCACTTTCTTCGTAATTCTCCACTTCTTCTTCCCAATTTTCCTAGTTGCATCAAGGAGAACACAATGCTACTTCCAACATATCCTTTAGACATCTTGGATGATATTGATGATACCGCTCTAAGAATACAATAGTTGACATTCCTTATGACTAATAACACTTATTGTAATATTCTTATGCAGTAGTATGGATTATGTAATATCCGTAAGCATTCTTAACCAATCTTAAAGATTACTCTATTAATAAGACAAGAATTTCATTCTTACAAGATGCATAAGCAATCTTATTGTTCTTGCACCACTTCTTAATTATCAGAAAATAATATACTAATTTACTAAAATATAGTTATCAAAATATCATTGCACGTTTTTCTTTAACTATAATTTCATAAAGCACTTATTCGTAGTTTTCGTAATTTTATAGAATTAACAATATCTAATGAAACTATTATAGTGGTTTATAAAATGGCATACGCAGTAGATCCTTTGAAGAGCAGTGTCCCCTCTTTAACGACCTTAAATATTTGCACACTTTTTTGCCCTCAAACGCGACTAACGACATACATAGGTTGCTAATTTCCTTAAATATGTAATTGAAGAGCCAATTAATTTCTTGTTCCATTAAATGTGAAATCTGGCTGGCTGAGTGCAAATGTAGTTCACATAACACAGATTGTTTAATTATTGTTGTTTCAATTGAAATTATTTTAAAAGCCAAAATGTCAAAACGTGTGTTAGCTCATACCACCAAAAATGATATAGGTACCATAAATTGTGTTAGCTCTTATAAAACTATTTTCTGTTTTGTGCTAACTACGTATAATTAGTATGATTTTAAATTTAATTTAATATGATTTAAAAAAATATAATTTAATATGATTTTAAAAAACGTAGATAGATCGATGCTGAGGGTAATGTACCGTATAATAAAGCACTATGTTTACCAAAGCAAATTTATATGAAAAACAATGTGAAAAATTTTATAGATTGTATAATTTATCAATATACATTCTGCTTACATAGTCAATAAAAAACTTAATTTAAGCTTCATTTTGGTATGTATATAAGTGTATTTTTTACATACTTTGTTCAACATTTTACATTGTTTTTATGTAATTTGGATTCACATCATTAAATTACTTTGATTTTATGTAAAATTACATTTTTTTCTAACAGTGTGGACCAGTAAATTGTTTAAACTATAAATTAAAAGATGAAGGTTAGTTTATTTGTAGTATTTTTTTATAGAATTTACAAATCTTTTGTATTTTTTTTCTTTTCAGATTAGTAATGGATGCGTTATCAGCTGTTCGTCAAGAACTTAAGGCTTGGGAATCACAATTTATTTCTAAGAATGGGCGGAAACCAGGAAAGAATGATATCCAGAAAGCTGCGGATTCTACAAGGGCTCTCTATAAAAAGTATCAAAAGTTAAGAACTGATGTCGTTCCATCCAAAAGATCGCTTCCCCATTTACATGGGCCACAGTCCACACCAGATACTAATAACCCATGGGACAGTCGAATTGAACCAGACGTCGTAGAAACTACACCGGTTATTGATCCCACTTTTTCTATCAAAGAAAAAATCAAGGCTCACAGAAGAATGGAAGTTAAAAAAGTATCAGAAGTCGTACCCTCTGAGAGTCTCAAGATTTCTACACAGAATGAATTAAACGTTGAAAAATGTATCGATGTCGAAAATCAGAAACCTATTAACCAATCAGACCACACCAATAATGTAGCTAGAGATTCGATGGCTTTACCCATTCAAGATCCTTTACCTTTATCAACAGTTGCCTCAAATTCTACAATTTCAAAATCGAGATTATTCTCACCTAAAATTAACATCCGAGCAAATGAAGCTATTGGAAATAGGAAGGTGTCCAAACAAGGTTCTTTGCTTGGAAGGAGTATAAACATTGATTTCTCTGAAAATTTAGAACCAAAAAGTAAAAAACATAAGATTGATCCTATTACAAGTAGTAGTGAAACTTCAAAACAATATTGTCGAGCTTCAATTAAACCTCAAACCAAGGTAATGTCGTCTTTGAGTACTAATTCAACTGTGAACAATATTGATAATAATTCTCAAACAAATAATATTTCAAAACAAGTTATAACTGAAAATTCTGTCACGATGAATAAAACAATTTTGTGCGAATCGAATGTTGAAGAGACAAGCCAGCCAACAAAGTCAAAGCATAAATCGCACATCTCAAAGCGTTCTATTTCTTCATCATCCAAGACTACTTCAGAACCAGTTGCTGTTCGTAAATCTTCTGTTGATGACAATAATTATGTACGAATTAATCTAAGGGTTAAACGTTTTAGTAGAAAAGGGGCTTCACGGCAAAAGTTTCTTCGTAACCAGATACGTAAAACCAAATTTACTCGTCGAATGACAACTCAGGCGTGTTTCAATTGTAACCAGATCGGTCATTGGGCTAACAAGTGTCCACTTCGATTTTCTAAAGAAAAACCCAGTTCTTCTGAAAATAAAAATGATGAATTTCATGAAATTCCAATTCCTGTAACAAGAAATGATTTCCGATTAGTTGATATAAAATCTTTGGAGGAGAGTTGCGTTCGTCAACAGCCAGAGGAATTAGATGATGTAGTTGCCATTTCCAACCTAAACACAAACGAAACAAATATCGATTCCTCTTGTGTAGTAAATACCCTGCATCAACTTGGGTTTTCTGAATTCCGTCCTGGTCAGGAGGCTGTTGTTAATCGTATTGTTGGGGGTCAGTCCACATTGCTGATGATGCCCACCGGGGGTGGTAAATCACTTTGTTACCAATTGCCCGCTCTTCTGCATCAAAGAAAATCTGGATCTATTGCGTTAGTTATTTGTCCACTTATATCTTTAATGCAGGATCAGATAGCAAGATTGCCACCTGCAATTAAAGGAGCTGCTCTTAATTCAACCTTATCTTACACTCAAAGAGACGAAGTGTTGGCTGAAGCAAGACGTGGTGAATTAGCCTTCATTATGGTATCCCCGGAAGCTCTTGTGGACCGCGGATTTTTAAAGCCATCTAGTCTCCCTTCGATAAGTTTTGTGTGTATTGACGAGGCACATTGTCTTGCAGACTGGTCGCATCATTTTCGACCTTCATACCTCCGCGTCTGTAAGCTCCTGCGCACACGTTTTGCAGTGACTTGCTTTCTTGGACTGTCTGCTACATGTACAAATGGAACTTTAGTTAGAATTTGTCGACATCTTGACATTAAAGACCCCACCGAAGGTTGCATACGATCGGAACCCTTACCCACTAACCTAACTATTACCGTGTCAAGGGATCTAATTCGTGACGAAGCAATTCTGTCACTTCTTACTAAACCACCATTCTCCCAAAGTCGTTCGATATTAATATACTGTTCCACTAGAGATCAAACGACTCGGGTAGCAAGCTTGATACGAACATCGCTTCAGGATCAACAGCCAGTCAAAAGTGGTCGTCGAAAATTGGATTGGAAGGCGGATTCCTATCACGCCGGTTTAAGTCTTGCCCAACGAGCTCGCCTTCAGAAACGCTTTATGCAGGGCAGTCTGCGTATTTTAGCAGCAACTGTCGCGTTCGGAATGGGCCTTGATAAACCAGATCTGCACGCAGTTATTCACTATTCGCGACCAACGTCTTTTGAAAATTACGTTCAGGAAATAGGTCGGGCCGGACGCGATGGCAAACCTGCAAACTGCCATGTATTCTTACCTCCGGAAATCGGCGAAGATCTAAAGGAAGCTAATGATCTCCAGCGTCATGTTTATGCCAACCATGTAGACTTTCCCGCTCTTAAGCGTCTTGTTCGAATGCTTTTCCCGGCCTGCAATTGTCCTGTTGGTGCATGTAGCGGACACTTGCGAGCATTGGCATCTGAAAAATCTGTTCAGGAACTTGATATTCGTGAGGAGACATTGAGTACTCTCATGTGTTATTTGGAACTTCATCCTCTGCATTACCTCAAAATTGTACGTTCTCGTTATCAGCGATGTAGCCTTCTATGCTATAGAGGACCCAAGCAATTGGCGGAACTATCGCAGAAATGCTTAGCTGTGGCTGGTGCACTCTCACTGGCTGATGAAAGGGACCAATGGCAACCGACATTGGATCGATCTGTGGATATTGACATGGTCGAATTGGCAGATCGGTTTGGATGGGATATTGATGGCGTTAAGCAAGAAATCGCAGGATTAGAGTGGACTAAGGATGCTGTGGAGGGTGCACGAAAAACTGGGGTATTTAAAATACGATTTATATGAAGTATTTTTTTCACTTCTAATTTTTTTTGGTTTTCAAATCAAAGATTTCACTTTTCCGTTTGGGTGTAAGATCAGTTAATTTTAATAGAACGAACTGCCATACACAACAAAACTAATATTATAAAATTAACTTGTTAACGATTTAGTTTATCCGCAGAAATATGTTTATTTAATTCTAATTTACATATACGGAGTAAAACCTGCATGGACGCTGATTTAGAATGAAACGTTATCAATTGTTGGAGGTTGGCCAAATATCAAAAAATATATCTATTCAATGTCCATGCCTTTGAAACTTGACTCTTATTCTGTTTTTCTTTGCGTATTCAGATGTGTTTTACATACTGCCCCTTTCTACAATCAGGTGATGCCCGAATTCAAGGATTTCGGCTGGATGTACTGGGCAGCCAAGTGCAACTTCTCCCCCACGGAATTGGACAGCATTGTCAGCTACCTTTTCTCCCGGGTGACTCGTCTGGAAAATTCAGGTATAGCCAATATGCACAAACTGACCACTGTACTCAACGCCACCGCGCTCAAAGGTGTTGACACCATCGATTTCGAATCTGAAGAAGTAGCCGATGGCTCAAAACTAGCTCGACAGGCAATCGCTCGTCATTTCTCCGAGGATATTCTTGATTGCGCAGAGGACACCGAGACGTCACCGGAACCCATCTCCTCTAGGCAGGAAAGCAATGCCCGTTCCACTATCAGAAGCTTCATCCATATCTATCAAGGGGATCATCAACTCACCGGGCGGTCTATTGCCTGCGTTCTTCACGGCATTTCAACTCCTTGTTATCCAGCAATAGTGTGGGGAAGAGTGCGCCGATTTTGGCGATCGTTGCTTGAATTTGATTGGCCAACTATCTATCGATTGGCCAACGAGGAAATACGGTTGACGGTTACATGAAGAGTTTTTCTTCTTAAAATTTAGACGCGATCGTGTTGTAAATTGATTGTATAAAATAGTTTCGAAATATGGATTGCTTAAATTATTTTATTTAATATTTTTTTAAGATTTCTATTTATTTTCATGAACTATCTCATTGTACTTATACCTTCATATATGTCTAACTTTTCTAACTGTTCCGAATTTACCACTGTACCTAATTGTCTTTTTGATTTTATTATTTTTCTTAATAAAATATAAGCATAATTTTACATTACTCGATGTTGCAATAAGAAATGACCGATTGTCGGGTGTTTTATCCATTTTATGTATATAAAGTAAGTAGATTTAATTTTTCTTGAGATATCAAATTAAGTACGCTATAATTTAAGAATGCAAACATGAACAATTGCGTGTTTAATATATATATATTGCTTCTCAATTTTATAATGAAACAACTTCAAAACTGTCTCAATAAAATAAAAGAGAATAAGCGATTTATCTTATATACACGAGTATAATTATTAGTTGTTAAAAAAATAACCAAATTTTAGTAATCAAATGGATATAATAAAGAAATTTCATAATAATAATAGCATTGATGAATTTATAAGTCTATCCATCTTCAATTTTATTGAACAAAAAAATAGTTTAAACAGATTATTATTTATGTATAGAGACTAACTGTGATAACATTTTGAGATATATAAATGCTATTCTGTGGGCAATTTCACATGAAAAGATTTTTAATTTAAAGAATCTAAAGTTCTATATACATTGTAGTAATTATATTTTACATAGGTAGCTATAATATATACTCCTAGAAGCATAAGTATAAATGTCCATTTTTATAATTGCCTTGGGAAATATAAACATTAATCCCTTATAATATCCCTCAAAAATACAACATAGCAATTAGAATTTTATGACGACAACACTACTACCTATGTATTGTTTAAATGCAATGAATGAATTAGTAGTTGGACGTTTGTATATAAAATAAACAGAAAGGCCATACGTGTTATATATTCCGTCCAAACAGGAACAAAACTTAACATATGCGATAAAAACAATTACAAAATTGCGAGTAAATAAATAAATTTTAATGAATAAAAATGTTTCACCAATGCCGTGGGTATACATGTGTCAGTTACAAAAAATCATTGCAAAAATGTACGTTGATGCGCATACCTAACTATATTAATTTTATTTGTTTAGAAGCCAAACTATATATATGGTTAGAATCATTGATATAGTAATAATATCTACTAATCTATCACAATTATCTAGATAGGCGCAATCTTAATTAAATTATGTCTAAAATAAAAACTGGAAAAAAGACAAAATGGTAATTAAAGTGTAAAATTTTGTTTGGCCGAATAATGTTTCAAATAGAGATGAGAAGTAGCCCAAAGCGGTCAGTTATTTTTGCACAAGTAAATTATTTTAATTTGTATATATGAAATGAGTCCTTATTATCGTATAATATGTATATGTTATAGTACCCAGTGATATCTTTGCTCCTCCCATGGCCGGTGTATTCACATCAACTACTTGGAAATACAAATTCATTCAGAGTGATTTTTGAATACATAATTATCTTAACGTCGAGCTTCCCGTCGGTGCAACTCTTTTTTTGGAAAATTATGTAGTTTTTTTTGTTACATGAAATCTGTCAAAATAATTGCAGTTTATCTTATTTTTTCACAAATAATATCACATCCAGACAATGTAAGTACAAGAAGATCAGCCAATCAGCATGCAAGAGAAAGCAACACCTCCGAGCACAACTGTTAACATGGGTGATTTGAAGCAGTGCCTTGCTGAATTACTAAAAGGATATATGAGGACCGCCTTACTGAAGCTATTATACGCATAAAGAAACAGGATTTATTGATCAGTGACTTGCAACAGACTGTTACAAGCCAAGGTGCGCGACTACAAGAAGTAGAGAAAAAATTTAAACTCACAATAACAAAATCAATACTACTGGTAATTGCATTCCGACTTCCACTGATTTGCGCAGCATAATACAAGATGAAAAAGAAAAGAGTGACAAATTAAACAATCTCATTTTGTT